>CM020507.1:4617500-4900000 GCA_009823395.1 Thamnaconus septentrionalis | reverse complement strand
CTCATTTCTTCTCAGGCCGACAGCTCACATGCAACCCCCCCCCCCTTCCCCCGATCTCCCCCCCGACGTTTAATCCAGTGAGATTATTCTTCAATTTAAAGATTGTGTAGTGCTCTGCAGTGTTTTGCCAGGTGAAAACACTCCCTGCTGTGTCTGGATTGTGTTTCCTCAGCAGAAGAGCTGACCCTCACTCTGCTCTGGGTTATTACAGTGGAGACCAGGGACACTTTCATTACTTCCACATCCGCGCTAAAGTGTCGGCACGTCAGCTAAAAGTGCGCGTGGGTTCTGCATCTGCTCTTTGTGTCCCTTCAACTGTCTTTTATTTTCATTTTGTGTTTCATTGCAGTTGCAGAGCATTGCATCAACCAAACAAGTGGAATATTATTTTTTAAAAAAAGAGGCCGCAATACTACAAATTTAAAAAAAGCAAACAGCCGTTTAGTGTGTATTTACAACTGCAAGTTGTTTTGTTGTCATCAGTTATTTTTTTCAAGGCAGGTAGAAGGTGCTTGGAGGGCCGAGTTCACCCTGGCGTTGAAACAAACAGAGGTCTGAAGCTTCTGACCGCACCGTGACCCAGTTCAGGGTGACTGACGGACTGAGTCACACGCTCGGCAGGTCGCTGCTAACTGGGCCATCCTGCTGTTGCATAAGTATTTCATGCAGTTTTATAACAACCTCATGCGACTTGCACTCAATGCATTGGACATGTCTAATGCACACAAATCCGATCAAGATGTGGAGCAGTGGACTCGTGGATTAGCCACTTGTCTTTGTGACCTCTTACAAATCCGGATCCGGGCTGCCAAGGTTCCATTTTTCTATATTTCCTTTTTTAAAGAAAGAGCTGGTGACGATGCAGCGCTTTAATAAACCCTGAGTCTTCATTTGCAGGAAAATACGTCATGTGACTTGAATAAGCAGTAATGCTATAAAAGGTTTATCTGATTTATTGGGAAATTCTGCCAAAACCTAAGAAATCCCAGTTTACTGCTGGCTCCAAAAACCGGGTGTGATCCTGTTGCATTGTTAAAATGCATCTTTTGACCTTTGAACCGTAACTCATCAGGTTTGAAGGGAATAGGAGATAAAAATAAAAAGGTGAAAGGTAATAGGTCTCCATTCAGCTGTAAACGCAGAAGCCCAATTTCACAGAGTGGCCTCGAGTTCAAACTCCGCCTGTTGTTGTCGAGATGACAAGGACATGGCAGAGACAGGAGGGTCTCCCAAGGGTGCTCATCTACCACTAGGATGTCACAGGTCCAAAGTGCTATCCATTCAAAATCTGCTGTCGCAAAATCCAAATCTGACCATTTTTGACCCGTTTTTCTTCAAACTTCACAATTTTTTATCTTGGATTTTGGTTAAATTTTCAATTTTTGTTGAGTGTTGTACAGTGAAGCCAGAAAGATGTTAAATACAAAATATTAAATATCTTTGTGGTATTTTTTTCCCCAATTCCATCACAAACTGTGAGTCCACCTGCTCCTGTGTCACGTCATTTACCTCGTTGCTATCTTGTTGTTAGCATCGCTAACTGGCAAACCAGCCTGCCTCTGCGCTTTCAAACTAATCTTTATTGACAAATTGTAATTGAACGGTCAAGTCAGACAGCTGGAGCCAGCAGGTGTTTTTCAGTGATCAGTGTGAGCAGCCAGGCATGGATTGGAATTGAATAACATTTTTAACACTTACATTAATTGTCTTCTGTTAATCTTGGTCCAGGTCAGAATTTAATGAATAAAAATCAACGATATGTCATCTGATATTTACTAATCATGGCTTTTGATTCTGATATTAGTTGTTTTCTTGTTTAGACCACATGTAAGACAATCAAGGTTCAATTAGATCCCTAAATATTAATATTAGCCAATGCTTTATCAGACAAAATTAAGGAGAATCAGTTCTATGTGTGTGTTTTTGATGTGACCTTTTGGTAATGAGATAAAAGTGCAACCAGACTAATTCTCACTGGTGATTTACTGAAACTCCATCTTTAGCTGCAGCCAATGAAAAAAAAAAACCTTGTGCAACAGCTTTGGCCCCTTAATCCATTAAAAATCCACTTTGAACCTATTATGCCATTAAGAATTTGTCTTAAAATACCTCATAAATGATTCATAGAAGTGAGCCTGAGCTCGTATTAACATGTAAAAGGGATAAATGTTACTGGGGCTCAGCTTGTGTGCCACTATAGGAGGAAAAAAAAGAAGGGGGTCATGGAGGCCTGCGACTGTGAGTCCAGTCAGGGTGCGAGTGGGGCAGCTCAGCACGCACGCAGAAATGGGAGCGTGGCCGCTTAAGCAGCTTGGAAATTATATCGGTCATTACGCGGCTCTTGGAAACAATTTGCGGGTGGTCGGTCGGCCTCGCGCCTCGCAAGGCGGGCGACCGTCGCCAGAAATTTGTGGAAAAATATGAGCTGATCCCTTCATCCTCTGGCTTGACAGTGCAAACGGCTTGCGAGCGGCGGGATTGAACTGATTAAATCCCTCCCACCGCTAATGTGCTTTAAGAGGATTTACTCTATATTATGGCATCAGACGAGTCGCTTCCCCGGGAGATCATTTCCCTTTGTGTCGCCGCCACGTATGTTTGAACTCATTACTGCCAAATTACGCACATTACGCACACAAACAAAAACACACACAGAAAACAACAACCTGTGAAGGCCTTTGAGCCACTCGACTCACATTTTTGGATCAAAACTCTTCAATCTGCTGCAATTGTGCGACGGAGACGCAGAATTCCGGCTCCGCCGAAGCGGCTGGGAACGCTTTCACCTGCTCGTTAAAGAGTCCAAACTGCACCGCAGATGATCTGCAGGGACAAAAGGTTTTTCTCACAGCCGCGTCTTGCGTGTCTTCTCCCATTGATTTCCTGTTTTCTGAATCACACGGAAGCACGTCGGCTAATGGGGCCGAGTTATGCAACAGCATGCAGCTGTACGCTCATTTTTTCCTTTCCCCATTAATCCCTGCCAGTGCTCAACTTGAGGAGATAAAAGCTGAGCGGGTGCCCGACCCCGGCTGAAAGACAAGGAAGTGGGCGCTGCTACTGCTAAAAAAAAAAAAATCACTGTAGTTCTAGTGGAAAACTTGAGCGGGGACGTCCGTGTCGTCTCTGTAAAGAGTGGTTTCAGGATCTTTCAGGCATGGAAGGAAATGAAATGTGTGCACGGAAGAAGATAAACAAACAAATAAACATGAAGCACCTGGATGGATGTGACCGAGCATTTCTAATTACTGCAAATCGTGGATTTTTACGTCCGTCTCCTTCGATATTTCAGAGGTTGTAGACGAAGCGGCGGTCAGGCTCGGGTCGGTTTCCCCAGTTTTCACCAACTCTACCAAAGATACCAGTCACTATGCTGCCCTTGAAGTGAGAAAAAACTCCATTGTTTCTTTACCAGGGCAGGAAGGTGTTGGCTCCGCCCACCGAGACTGGTTGGTTTTCATCCAATCATGTGACAGTTCCAAGAATAGCTTCTGTTTTGACAGGAAGCTAAAAACAACCATTTTGTTGCTGTTGCTGTTGTTGTTGTAGGTGTAGCATAGACACACACACATGCGCGCGCGCACACACACACACACACACACACACCACTTGCTCACATTTTTGTCCTCCTCTGTTGTGTTGTTGTTGTTGCTGTTGTTGTTACATTACAATGGAGCAGAGCCAAAAAAAACAAAAAACTGTCTGACCACTTGAAAGGGGAACGAGCTCAAAGACAGAATCTCAGAATAAAGCTTTGCAGTGTTCTTGTGGGTTCAAACTAACTCATTCTTCCCTGTTTTTGTTTCTCTTCCAGCCATCCATTTATTTATCTCTGGCCAATGAGAGTCCACGGTTTGACAACCAGCTGGTGAGTCGTCTCAATAGGAGTCTTTAGTTTTCTCGCCATCGCTGCTTTCTTGGTTTCGTATCTTAAGAGGTTATTTTCAAGTAAGTTCAGAAATGTTATTTTTTTCCTCCCCAATATTTCTGAACTTGAAGTCGGGTCGTGATTAATATTCTCCAGAAGCAGCCACCGATGTCTTCACCACCGCCTGATTTCTGAGAGTCTCGTTGAGCTGTCGGATGTTTCAAAGAGCTGAACGTTGCTCTTCAACGTGACGCGACTTGACGGAGGTTCACTTTTCCAATCAATGCCTCTTCACAAAGGCGAGCCACAGATCTCGTCTTGTCAACGAATGGGCTCTGTTTTTTTCTTTTTCTTGAGAAAACGGTGAACTTTTCTGCTGCGCTTCAATTGTGGTGCGATGACAGACACCACAGAGGCGGCGCAATTAAGAAGCAACAAAGCGAATGATTAAGCTGCCCAGCTGTTTGTTTGCTGCGTCTGGCTGCCAACTGGCACGCCGCTTCTTTAATTACTTAGTGCCGCGGCGCTCAGTCAACCTGGCAGATTTATGGATTTCTTTCCCTCTCTTTTTTTTCACCCATTTAACAGAAAACAATAGAAGCTGCGCTCCTTTACGGTCCGTCTCAAAAGCCCTCTGGAATCCCGCGGCCATTAAACTGGGAGCTGCAGCAGGTGGGCGGGTTTGAGGGTGGGTGGTCCGCCGTCACCACTCGCAGCTCCAGTTCGCATCGGCCGGCCGGAACTCAGGCATCAGGTGTTAAACATCTTTGCTTGAGCGGAATCACGCAGGTGTTTCGTAACATTTGGTGAGACAGAGAGTTCTGGATTTTCATTCCGGCCGCTGCCGTGTCTGCATGTGTATCAATCTGGCTTTTTCAATGTTAAATGTTTTTTTATCTCTGTAATTTACAGTGAAAGTAATGCATGGAAGGTAGAGATGGAGAGGGAGAGGGAGGGATGGCGGGAGGAGAAGAAAAGAAAGTGAGGACGATAGTAAAATATAGAGAAGGTGTGAATCTGTGATTATTTCCGGCGGGACAGGAAGTAGCTCCGCCTCGTACCTGCTTGACATTCAGCTGCGTGTCGATATTCAGTGTAAGATTGCAGTCTTCAGCTACATGGTGTATGTACTTCATGTATTTGCGGGAAACCACTACTTATTATTCATTTATTAGTTTTCCACATGGTAACCCCTCCCAGCTGGTGTTGGTTGCCAGAGTGGTGGAAGGTTGGACAGAGACTTTGCTCCAGTCTGCAGATCTCCTCGCGGTACAAAAGCAAAAAAAAACAAAAACCCAACCTCTGAGTGAAACCCAGCCAGACTGTAATTGGGTTAAGTCTTGCATGTAATCCACTCTGGCTTCATTTCCCTTTTTTCAGAAGAAGCGCCTGAATGGTTCAAGGTTTTATTATTATTGTCATTGTTTTTCCCCCTCTTCTTCATCCTCTTGCTTCCAACACCAACAATCTCTGGATTGTGTTTGGCCTCAGAGTGCGAGGGCACAGGTGGAACAGAGGGCAGGCGTCTGATTGGTGGAGGATCTGTGCCTCAGTCAGGCGCCATGATATCATGGCTGACGGCTTACAGCTCCTGCAGCGGGAGGCTTTGTGGGATTAACCGAATAATAAAGCCAGAATTGTGCCTAAATCCTAATTGATTTTTTTTTTTTCCATTCTCAGCCTGATGTATACGGCAGCCTGGTCGTTGTTCAGCAGATGAATCCGTAATGCAGCTGTGAGCGACGGAGTCACGGCTGTCTGTTAGTGAACTGAGGAGTTTAACCAGGATTATCACGTCTGTTTGTTGGTTGCTTGCTTTGTTTGTTTTGTTTATTGTCCTGAAGCATTACGGATGGAAGCACACACACACACACACACACACACACACACACACACACACACACACACTTGATGGCCCCTGTTATGTCTGTTATGTAAGACCTACTTTGCCAGCGTCCCTCCTCCGCTGATCAGCTGAGAAAATAGAAACGTTCCTCCTTTACCTCCTTTGCTGGATCCACTTCTTTTTTCTTTTCTTTTTTTAACTCTGAAACACACACAGTTCTGGAAATTAACCATTTGTGATGTCACAAAGGGCACTGCTACCTCACCCAGTTTAGGGTCAACGACCCTCAGAGGCCACCTTGTTGTCTCGTTTTGGAGGAGCAGCCGTGTTGATCACATGGTGGCAGTCACATGGAGCCCAGATTTAACAACATTACTGGCAGATGTTAGTAGTTGTCGTGTGTTTTCTATGAGTGTGTTGACTCGCCAGCCGTCACTCTCGTTATTTGATTTATTAATCTACAGCAATCCATTTCTTGACCTGAACTTCTCTCTAAGATGTCACTTTTTTTTTTAATTCAGCCAAAACTTTTCTTACGTTGCTGCCGTTAGATTAACTTGAAAGTCGTTCCTAAAGATTTTTTCAAAACAAGAGGCTGCTTTTGAAAAGTCACAGTGCAGCACCGTCTGTTGTCCCCGTCTGCAGTTCATCAGCTGTTCAGTAGCCTGAAGCTGCGGAATGATAAACCAATGTAAATCTGTCCCAACCGCTAATGCACACCAACAAGCCTCTCTGTTTTTCAACATTCATGCTGCAAAACAGGACGTCCTCAAACAAACAGAAAACAATATAGAGAGCCTGTGCTGCGCTCTTGGCTGACGGCTCTGTGGAAAACAAAATGTTCCTTTTTCTGTAAGGTTGTCAAGATGTCATCAGGAGTCTTTGAACAGCAGCAAGCAGGAGATTATCCAACATCTTGAATAAGGTCAAAAGCCACCAGCACAGAAAGTCTTTTGATAATTAAACTTTGTGGAGATAAACTCATTTTTAAAAAGAGGTCAGTAAGAAACAAGTAGAGAGTAAGAAACAACTTACAATTTCAGCAAAGAGTTGCAAAAGTTGATCCATGGAATAATGATGAAAAAAATGATCAAATAATTAAAATGTACAACTATTTGACACGTCCAACCTTCCCTTGTTATGAAAGTAATGATTCATACTCCAGTCAGCCACTAGGGGCATGATCGATACATTTTGATTTTTCTACAATTGTAGAGCTTTCATGTGTCAATGCAATTATATCTGTCAACACGCTGATTGACACCAGCCAGGGCGACGTTGCACAATCACCAACTGTGTGTGCCTTCGTGTGTGTGCATGTGTGTGTGCGTGATCTCTTGTGACCTCCTGCCTTCAGACGTTACGTAAGCCTGGCGGCTGCCGCCCTCTGCTCGCCGACACGCTCGCTGGGAGCCACGGGGATGAAATTAGCTGTCCGGCTGCTAGTGGTGGTGGTGCAGGTGGTGGCGGTAGGGGGTGTGTGGATGTGTTTATGGCCCGATGCCGAGCTAGGCGGAAGGAAGGTCTCAGGGCCTCGCCGGTCTTGTGATAAACAGTCCCGACCCGACGGCTGCCCTCAGGCTCCACTGCCCTCCGCCTTCTTCCTGCGCCGCCCGCTGGGATTTTATTCTCCTGCCGGTGAGCTGCACACCCTGTTGTTGTTCACACAGGCTCTTCAGACTGGGCGACTTGCTTTTCCTCACTGTCATGAACACTCTTCGCTGTAATGTACATCGAGCTAACTTGAAAACACACTGCGATGTCGCATCTCTTTCAGCTGCAGTGTTCACAATCCCTGGTCTTGCTGGTGTTTTCTCGCAGTGATGAGTCTCTGTGCTGTCAGGGAAATGAGAAAAACTCCCTTCTTTATTTCTCCTGCCAAGTAGGACAACCATTCCAGCTGGGGGCAGCAAACAGAGGGCTAAATGCAATGTCTTTTTAGAGCAATGGATTTGTTTTCATTGGACAATTACCCTGAAGTAATTAAAAGAAATTAGGATCTGTAAATAATGAATTCACGTTACCTCTAATTTTTCATTTGATTTATGACTTTTATATTGGTAAAAGTTTAATATACCGCCCATAAATGCATTAATACAAGTGTTTAATATTGCAGTACAATAAAAGTAATTTGGTATTCCTACCCTTATCACCGTCCTTATATATTATATAATAAGGGTCTTGCTCCCAGTTATCTGCCATCTTGCACCGCCATATTTCTAAGGAAGCCTGGTGTGGACAATCCAGTTCGCCTGAAAGCGCTTTTCGTAATAAGGGTAAACGCTTGTGTCTTCAAATTAACCAATAAGAAAGTGGACGAGGTGTCCAGACTTGTGTGCACAGGCCACCGTAGTTCACTGGCAAACTCAGGAGGAGGAGAGAGGGTGAAAGATGCTGTAATCTAAAATGAAACCACTTGATGTCGCTGTTTTGTCTTCAAAATCTCCAAATATTACACACTTGACCTTTCAGAACAACAAACACTTCCACCAATAATATTAACACAACCGTGGCGAAGCTCCAAAGATTAGAATTTAATTACAGTTACAATCAACATTTTCTTCTCCGCTTAAGTAGCCTGACTAAATATTTTCCCTGGTGGTGTTTTTGTGTTGACCAGAAGGCTCCAGGAAGAGCTCAGCCTCCCGCAGTTGTTTACCACAAAAAAATCAAACACAAAAAGCAAAACCCTGCTGCCCAGGAAAGACGAGCGCTCTTCCTCCAGGAATGCTCGGGGCCTCGTGACTCGCCGGCCGCCGCCTCGCCGGCTTTGATGACGAGGCGGCGGCCGACACCTCTGCACCGATTCCCTCCACTTGGCTTCCTGCTCTGAAAACAAAGGCCTGGTTGGCCTCTGACTCGCGATCCGCTGGGTTTTTATCTTCAAAGAGGCAGCTGCAGATGGCATATGGTGATACCAGCGCGCCGCACCTGCGTATGCAGTGAAGAGGAATGTTGTTGATTGGTTGGTCGAGTGGTTTTAAGTCCAAATCTAAAATCCAAACTGCAGTTGCATGCTTGTCCTCACTGTAAAACACAGAAATCATCAGTAAAAGTCGAACCTGAATATCAGCTGATGTTAAGAGTAGCTAAATATTTGTTTCGGTAACGACATTATGAGATGACAACACAATGTTTGTTGTAATTTAGAAAAAAATTAAGCAACAAATATCTATTGGATATCTCACAGACCCCTTTTTTTTAAAAAAAAAAAAGAAAAATGCTTGGACAACGAATAAACATCAACGTATAAAGTTTCAATAATCTGAAACATCCAATTTTGAAAGTCACCATCTACAGCGTTGACTGCAGTGCTCTTATCTTCAGTGGCCTTTGTCATTGCTGAAAGAGGCGTTCATAAATCATAGCCAAGAAGTGACCTAGTACATCGTGACGGGCTGAAGTAGCGCACGTTGCATAACACCGTTGACGACAATAACGAGATTGTTGCCGAGACCCTTCTGCGGCCACTTCGAGCCTCTGTGGCTTCTGCGCACACACACACACACACACACACACACACACACACACACCCACACACGATCACCACCCTTCCTGTTGACTCCTGCGTAGGTCCCAATCAGTTCAGAGAGCTAATATTGAGCTTGACACACCCCTTCCCCTCCACTGAGGTAAATTTAGCAATCTGGGAGTCGAGAGGAAATGAAATTTGGCTCCTCTGTGACTGTCTGTCCTCTGTCTGAAGAGTCACAGGAGGGTGAGAGGTCGCAGAGCAGGTCGGCTTCACGGATAAGAAGCTAATGTGATTCTACAGCTAGGTGGGATATTTTATGATGTTTGGTGATAGATGGCAGAAAATGCAACAATAACATGAGCGCTCAGCGAGCGGTCATCGCTGAACGCTCACAATTGGAGAATAAATGCCCAAAATGATTGAGTGATTGTTAGAGTCGTTGTCATGTCTTTGTTTGATCTCGCTGCACTGGAGGAACACTGAGGATGTCCAGGTGAGCCAGGTTGTACCGGGGCCAATTGTCATAGCAAAGATCAAACTGTTTCATGAATCCAGTTTTTTTTTTTTTTTTTTTAAGTTATTTGCTGTTATTTCAATGCAACCTTTCTACAGCAGCAAAAAATCTCACCAAAAAAAATTTAAAATCTCGCTTTTTTATGATGTCCTTATACATTGCATCTAAACACAATGATTTTTTAAATTTATGCATTGAAAATGCTCCGGGCTTTGTAGACATTTCTCAACTATTAAATAAATGAGAGTAAGATCAAATAACTAGCAGCCTTGAGTCCCCCCCCCCCCCGGCTCCTCCCCACTCCCCCCAGTGGTGGGCTTCAAACTAATGTATTTTCTCTCTTGATATTAAAGGAGCGAGGGAAGGCGGGGGGCTGCTTCATGGTTTATTCATGTGTAAATCCTGGCCCGTGGCGAGCGCCGGCGTTTTATGTGTTTAAGTGAGATTACATTCGTTAAGTCATTTGTTAAATTGCACAACAGGATAAGGGCCGTGTTAACTGGCTGCCAGGCACAGCTGCTGGTGGTGGTAGAGGATTTAAAAAGGCGACAAAAGGCCGATTGTCAGTGGTTTTAGGTCAACATTTAAAAAACAAAACAAAACAAAAACTTAAATTTAATTTTTGGAGGAGATCTAAGAGCGTCGTGCTCTCTGGTTCAGAAGTGAAGCTGCAGTTTGTCTCTGGAAGAACCTCCGCTGTCTCACCCATTTGTTTTGCAAATCGTGCTGCGTGCGCTCCCTCAACAATCGCAACCAGGGAGACTCCAGGCCTGCAGACGTTTCTAACGGTGGAACAAAAAGAACCAACCTGCTAATTAGAGGCTTACTAATGAACTGGCAGCTTCACAAGGCGGCCGTCAGATCAGGGCAATTGCTCTTAATTGCACCGCCTGCGACCGACTACACGCTTGACCTTTTCTGAATTCAGTGACTGTAGTCGAGCCAGGAGTTTAGGTGCCAAATGCAGTAAACACAGGTTATTATTTGTGTATTTTGGCTTGAAAATAAACCACCTAGGATAAGGTGTCACGCACTTAAATTAAAGTGAGGAAAACAGAGTCACTTCCTGTTTTTGGTAAAGTTCATGCAACCATCAATCCATCCATTTTCAGTAGCTGGATTTACTCTCGCTGGCTGGCTGGCTGACACAGCAGCAGCGTCCTGCCTAAAGTAGCGAGAACAAACGTCTTTGACGAGCTTGAAAGTGATTGACAGAAACTTTGTCAAATCATTTTGGTTTCTGTCAATTTGGGTCCATTGTCCACACCGCGGTGCGATCTTTACGACATTGAAGATCTGCGACATGATGAGAGAATTTCACGTCCCTCTCTGCACCTCCAGCTCGTTGACTCTCAGACTCTTGCCGTTCAGCCCCTCACTATTCACACGACCCCTAGCTGAACTCTGTTTGTTTACATATTTCAGGCCGAGGGGAGGTTATTTGTTCAAGAATTTGCAGTTAAGACTGCCAAACGTCACGGGCCAAGAAAAAAAAGGGGGCAGTCATATCGAAAAGAAACCGACTTGTTTCTTCTTCGCTCGTCGCTCAAAGGAGCCTAATGTTGTGGAGGCTGTGAAGATGAAGGGAAGCCAGAAGTGTGGAGATGTTGGCAGGGAACCAATGAACCAGAGGCTTTTATGATCCACCAAAATCATTCATCAAAGACGCCTGAAAACAGGCAAACATGAAACGCAGCAGCAAAATGTAAATCAAGGCCTCCGATGTGAAGAGTTTTAAATCTTGCAACTTTAAGAGTTTTATCTTAAAATTTGGGTCTCGTGTTGAGAGAATAACATTAACAGGCTGTGTTGTAAGAATCGCAGTCTCACAAGATTTATTTTACTAGGAGAAGAAAAAAAGATGTTTTGAATGTTTTATCTTCCAGTTGAGGGATGGTGGTCTGCTGATGATACTGAGGTGATAACACACTTTTAAAGCATCACAGAAGAAAACAAATAGATCTGACTACTAAAACCATTTAGTTGACCCCTCAGTGAATCATTGTTACATAAATTATTGCGTTTCCTAAAAAGATGTTTGATTGAAACATTTTTCGACCTGCAAAGGCACCAAAAGAATCACTTGAAATTATTTAGTTGTCAAACAAAATTAAAATAAGATATTGGAAACTGTTACTTTTTGTGTTTTAAATGAAAAAAGATATCCAACAGGTTCTGAGATTAAATTGGAAAAAATAGTGGCAACATATCATCCATGCTGCTACCGCTTTTAAAGTTGTCAAGTTATTGCTTTTAATTTGCTTCCAGAGTCAGTGAAAGACTGATGAGAGACAAATGAAAAAGCATTTCAAAGTTAAAGTGATGGACCTGGTCAGTTAGTGCTTCTTCTGCCTGTCTGCCACCTAATTAGTGGTCAGCTTAGTGGTCAGCACCAATATTTTTAATAATGTTAATTTCAGCATCAATCCTGCCAGTATCGTTCCGATACCGACACCGACGTTGGTATCGACGTCCACAAAGCAGCAGACCTGCTTTATTTGAGTGACACTGCTGGTAAAAAAAAAAGGATGATAATAATAATAATAATGATAATAATAATAATAAGAGCATGACATCATCATCATCATCCACAGTTTTAGACGCAACGTTCAGGCGGCTTTCCCGTTATCTCTCCCTGCAGTGGCAGCTGACGTGCCAGCGTGTGCCCACATGCCACAGATAGTTTCCACTGACCAGCTTTACATCAGTCGCCTTTTTACGTAACGACATGCCAGCAGCCAGAGTGAGGAAAGAGTCGCCTCGCACATGAAAGCTGGTCTAATTGCCTTCTACCTTTTTATCCTGAGGTTTTAGCTTTCAAATATGGTTTTAACCAACCACGTGGGAGTCAGCTGAGTGAGGCCGACGTTGGTGTAACGCAAGTGGGTCGTTTCAGGGGCCAAATGTCTGCGTTAAGGAGCAAAATTCAGGTCATGTTATGTAAAGTTCACGACGGGAAGAAAATAGTGCGCGTGTCTGTTTTTGCCTCTACAAGCTAAAAGCAGATACGCATAAGCTCACGTAAACGCACCGCAATGTGGATGCTGAACATTCTCTCGTCCTCAGGGGCATTGTGAATGGTAACCAACCGATGTTGTTGCAGAGGGGAGCCAGTGGTGGCGCTGTAGTCAGACATCCGTGTGTCCAATTTTGGGTGAACCATCCCTTTAAGGACATTTTTCCCTGCTTTGACCCAAACCCGACTGATGTCTGAGAGACATGGAGGCTCTGTGGTGGACACATCAGGGAGGGATTTAGTCCTCCAGTAATAACTCCCATCGGACAGTCGCTGCATATGAATAATGGAAATTGCGCTTGTCTGTGTGTGTGTGTGTGTGTGTGTGTGTGTGTGTGTGTGTGTGCCTGCAACCGACATCCCAATGACGATAATTGGCCAATTATATTGCGGGGACAAAACTCAACACCTGGGGCTCCCGTTAAGGGGAAATGTTGCAGATTTGTGGAATAACAAGCTGGTAACAGGACGAACATGCCGCCGCCGTCGCTCTTCTTGTTAGTGAGTCAGTTTGCAGAAGTGTGATTTGGACTCTGACGTGGCTTTTCAGGTTGGATGAATTGATTTTTAACTCACCAGATCGATTGATCTGAGAGTTTTTAAAAGAATTCTCTGCTGACATGGAGGAGGTAAACTGAAGAGGTCTTTTGCCGTCGTTAAAGCTGTTGAGGTAGAAGCAGAAAGCCATTGAGGACACTGAGGCTTCCCAAATCTTTTCATTTCTCCACAGAACTTTTCAAGTTTTCAAGGTTTTTTTTTCCTGGTCTGCGGCAAAAATTCCTCTGAAGCTGTTTGTGAGGGAATGCCTTGCTCGGAGGTACAGTGGTTAATGTTGGAGTCCCTCTCTGAGCTGGTGTGGGACTTTACCATGGCGACCCTCCATCTTCTATAGTCCTGACTGACAGCCTCTCAGGTCTCCGCTGACATCGCTATTGTCAGACGGCGCTTTGATCCCCACCGGACCAATAACACGTTGGCGAACAGCCGCGGCGTCCTTCTATGGAACGAGACGGGAGGTGGAGGAGGAGGAGGTGGGTTGGCAGGAGGTGGAGGGGGAGGAGGAGGAGCTCTGGGCAGCTGCTGGTAGTCTGAAATTCCTCACATTCATCCTTTGTTCCTTTTCTAGGTCATGTTATGTGATCTTTTTCCAAGTGTGCTGTGGTTTTGGCCCAACATTGTAGATGTTGATGCGTCTGGTTTAAGAGTTGCCTACAACATGGCCTACAACTTTGTCCTCCGTCCTTTGGCTTTTTTGATGTATTGAAAATACATTTTTTCTCTGTCATCATGAAAGTCAAGTATCAGAGAAATAGCTCGTATGGAAGTGAACAATGATCCCGCCATCTCCATGAGGACCACCCATCATGCGCTGACCTACTCTCAAACTCAAGTCAATCAAGTCAAGTTCTGCTTCATAACTGTGGCCTGGAAAAGAGGCGGGGGGGGGGGAGTTGTTACATAAGCGGCTGCGGGGTCACGCTGTCTGAAGGTTCAAGAGGCGCCGTTGTGTAACTGGCCTTTTGAAGATGACCATCAGCCCGAGGCTCTTCCAGGGGAGGACCCTCACAGACCCTCAGAGAGCCTCAGCGAGTCTGGACTCGCATCTTCAGACGGGGCAGGGGAGAGGATGTGGGGCGCAAGCGCTTGGCTGATTGTTGGAGTTGTTACGAAATCAGGAGGAGAAGGATACTTGACCTCATTAGATAGATGGATAGATGGATAGGTTTTGACTTCCCTGTATCGTTTTTGTTGTTATCTGGGCCTTTATTCTGCTGGATGTCGTTAGGAGGGAGGAGTTTCACTAGCTCCCTCTGATGGTTGTTTTTATGGGGTGATAAGTAGCTTTAAGTTGTTATTGAACGTACCTTCGTAGATATTTTTATTTTTTGCATGAGCCAGAAAAACCTCTGAGGCATTGAGACATTGAGAAATGACAAACTGTTAAAATCACCTTTTTAACGTGTTCACTTTGAAAAAAAAAAAAGAAAATGGAAAAAAGAGTGACTAACGGTTTCTCCCGTCCTCGTGGTAATCGTGGCCCACTTCACAGCTGGAAACCTGTGAGGTCTGTGGGAGGAACTCGGTGCCTTGCTCAAGGCCGGCTTCCCTGCAGTGCTGAGAGACGTAGAACCAGCGTCTCGTAATTTTTCTCTCCCCGGCTGCACTTTTTGTTCCCAGTCGCTCCGTCTGCTCCTCCAGGCTGCTTCAGCCCATCTGCAGCCTGAATCCACTCACAACTGGGACTCAGATTCTTAAGAATATACATATTGACATTGCAGTTTCTCACTGAAGGCATCAAAACTACAAATGAACACACATGGAATAATGTAGGAAACAAAAGTGTAAAATAAGTCAAACACGTTCTATATTTAAATTCTTCAAAAATAGCCACCTTTCATTAAAAGCATATTTAGAGTTATTGAAGGTGTTTTTCTTTGCTGCATAATTACATATATCTTGCTCATGTATTTAATGTCTTCAGTATCTATCTGCAGTGTAGAAAATTGTCAAAAATAAGAAAAAAAAATTGCATGAAGTGTGTCCAAACTTTTGACTGGTAGTGTATATGTAGTAGACACATTATCATTCTAAAGGTTCAGCTCCATATATAGTGAGCTGCTGCCAGGCTCTGGAGGCGCCTGGCTGTTTGATCTGCAAAGAGATCTCTTTCCAACCCTCCGCCGTCGGCTTTGGGCGCCAATCGTTGCTTCACGCTGCAGCCTTTGAGGGGCCGACGGCCGCAGCTGCTGCACTGCCGGAGGATCAGCCGGCTCCTCGGCTGTACGCGGCGCCGGGATTTACACGGCCGAGTCCCGCTGATTTAGAGGCTCCAGCGTGGAAATATTAAAGCGGCAGCGTTTCCCACATGGCTTTTTGAACCTGGACTGAGAGCTGTGACTAAAGTAAGTAAAAATCTGTTTGACTGGCATGAACTCTGTTTGCATTCACTCCCACCTGCCTCTTTATTAGATTTAAAAAACAGTTAAACAACAGGAAGAGCTGATCTGCCAATCACGTGGCTGTGGTGAAGACGACCTCTTGAAGTCCAAGTCCAAGTGGACTGATGTGACTCTGAAGGTGGCGGACGTGTGAAGGAAAATGCCCTCGTTGATGTCAGGGGTCAGAGGTCAGGTTGGGCAGACTGGTGGGAGACCATAGAAGGGAAACAGGAAGTCAAATAACTTCAGGTTGCAACCAGAAGTTTGCAGAATAGCACGAACGCTCACTGGCCACTTTGTTCGCTACGCCTTCCAAGGGAGACCTAATAAAATGACCTGAGTGTGAGTGAACTATATGTAATGTGTCATGAGTTCTGCTGCTACATTTTTCTCACTTGCAGGGTGAGAACACACACACTCTCACACACACACACACACACACACACACACACACTCACACACTCACACTGCGGCCACGACCTCATTCTGTCTGTGTGTCTGTGGATGTTCTTGACTGGTGGCTCCACTCTACACACTGTTCACACCACACTGCCTGGTTTATTTAAAAATGAGCCTCTGACGCAAGATGCACAAATATTTATTTTTCATAGAGTAAATAAATGATGTAAGAAATTTGATAAAGTCGCCTCAGGAAAGTTGAAAGTCCTTCCTGTTGACGTGACATCGACAAAGCTGCTTTGAAACGGCTGCTGCAAAGAGAAACTAGCGCGTGTGCTGCTCCGCCTGCAGTTTCATCAGAACCGCACATTATCGCATTAAAAAGAGAAGAAGAAGAAAAAAACAGACAGTTCTGATGCAAATCATGTGAAAATGTCTTTTCCACAAAGGAAATAATTGATCTGGAGAGGACAGGAAGCCGCCTCAGCGAACATAAAAGGTCTGGTTCCCGGTGATATATGAAAAACATTATAATATCTTAACGATGAAGCGAAGTGAAAGTAGCACTCGGCGGATGAGAAAAATGTTTTTTGACGTGGAAAAAGACGACGGCAACATATACACTTCTGCTGAAAACCTCATTTTCTTCTCATGTGAGATTTAAAGTCACTCACTCAGCCCGGCCTTTTCTTTCAGAGTTGACTTAGTTTTTTCAAAATGAGTTTTTCCCATTTTCGCTCTGATGCAATGCAGGCGTCTACCTTTTTGACAAAAGCACAAGCGGGTAAAACGAGTTTGAATCTTTCCTCTGTCATTTTTCCTCTTCTCTTGGCTTTGTCTTCATATCAAATCCTTGTTGCACACAGGAAGTTCTAAACTATAATTCAGATACAAGCCTGTGTGCTGAAGCTCGTGTCGAATCACAACCGACAAATTGTAGAAGTGATTTTTGGGGAAGGAACCTTGAACCAAACGCTGAAGGTCACGCTGCCCGTCGCTGCATCTCCAACAAGGTCGCAGGAATATTTTAATATGCAAACGCTGGATTTCCTCATTTGAACTGCAGCCCGTCTCCCTCTACTTGCCGGCTGCTTCTGCAGTCTGATTACTTCCAAGAGTTGTTGCTTTTCTTTGAGGATGACATTGAGGATGTGTCGAAGGTGTTCCTCCTCCTCCTCCTCTTCCTCTCCCCCCTCCTCTGCTGCTGGCAAACAAAAAGCTGCGCCCTCCATTCTGCAGGTGTGTGTGTGGGGCGTGGGGCTCGTTTTGCACACATTGCCACAGGCAATAGAGAGAGAGCGAAGGAAGGAGGCGATGCTAATTACTACGTCTCCCCCCTGCAGAGAAGCGGGAGTAGCGACGAGGGCGCTCGTGAAGATGTGATTCCCCAGCGAGCTGAGAAGACGAGAGGAGGAGGGAAAAAAAAAAGGAAAAATAAAGCAGGAGCTGAAAGTAGAACTCATTTCTGGGGCTTTTGCGCCCAGCACAGACTGGGATTTACTCGGTTTTTAAGATGGTACCAGGTGCTGTTTTAGTAACTAACGTGACGTCACGGGAATTTGTGGCAGTCTTGCCCTGGCGGCTCCGCCCACATTGAGGTGGTACTCAGCTGTAATGGAGAACAAACGGCCGAGTTGCTTCTCCGCGACCCGGCGCTCATACAAGACAACCCAATGTTTAAGTTGTGCATCTTCTTTGTGAAGACGCTGCTGATAACGAATGAGAAGCCTCGGGGTCGAGACAACAACACTGCATCTTCTGGTCTGGACGCTGCCGAGAGCCATAGTATTAAACAGCAGCTGAACAAATGGACACGTTCTGACGGTGAAGCAACAGCCGTCACGAGCGCTCAGTCTTTTTCTGAGAAATGCAGATGAGCCGGCGGCAGCGACTCGACTCAGTCGTGTTGGATGTGACAGTCACACTTGCAGACTTCTGGGTTTTCAGGCAGCGAGGATTCTTCTCTGCTCTCCCGCCATTTCAGTTCCTCCTCGGCGTACAAACACGCCGTCTGAAAGCCGCTTGTCTGTACGGAGAGACAGCTTGCCGTCTGTGAGTGGTGTGTAATCCACCAGGATCATCCTCTCTGGTCTTTCTTTGTGCTCCAGCTGACAGTTACGTAACTTGGTAAAGATTAACCCTCTGCAGAGAACAAGCTCACGTCCCCCGCACTTCCTTAATAATTTCACTGGTGTCACAAAAAAAAAAAAAAACCTAGTCTCAAACTGTTTGCATGCAAAAGTCAATATCCTGCAGTGTTTAGCGATACTGTGAATATTCACATTTTATATATTACATTTTTTGATTTCTTTTTTTTATAATTTTCAACTGCACTGAACATATTTTGCAGTGCATGAATGTGCAATTATCCAACAGTCTAATAGTATGGACTCAAAACAGTCCAGAAATTGGATTGGACACTTCAAACCCTCAACAAATGCTAGTGCTAATGCTAGTAGTGCAGCCAAAGTTGCATAATGATGTTAGTATCCTTGGTGGCGCCACTATCTGCCCGCTAGCTGACGAGCTTCAAGATTAAGGGGTGAATTTTGAATTTTGAACAGAGGAACAAGGTAATGGTGTGTTTTTGTCTTTGGTGTAAAAAAAAAGAAGCCAAAATGCTCCTTTTTCTCTCATGTTGTGTTTTTCTAAAGTGACTGTCACACTTTGCAGTTGCCTCCCACACAATCTTTTGTTGGCTGCAGCAACAATGGCTTTACAGTTGGTTGCGTCTTTGGATGCTTGCCAGTGTGCGGAGCGGATAATGATGAATCCAAAACTCTCAAGCCTTGTTAAGTGAGGTGTGTGTTCTTGTCGCAGAGGAGGAAAACAAATCGTCTTCCGTCTCACAAAGCCCAACCATTAAAACAATCTTGTTTTTTGTGCCAAGCAATTGGAACCTTTAGATATTTCTGCTTTGTATCCTCTTCCATTGCAGCTTTAATTTGTGTAAATTCTTGTTGATATTCTTATTAGTCATATTTCAAGCCTATATCAGAGAGTTTCCTCTTGAAACTGCCTCACTTTTTGGTATTTGCACATCAGACAGTTATAGATAGGACCTTAATATGGTGTCTGGTGTTACATCTTCAAAATTCCTAATCAAATGAGGCCTTGGAGAAGAGCAGTCTGAGGTTCTGCAGCCCAGACAGGCTGCATGTTAGTTCATATATGGATTCAAGCGGGATAAAAGCAGGATGAGGAGGCGGAGGGAGAGGAGGAGGAGGAGGAGGAAGAGGTGGAGAAGGCACTTCCAGTTTGGTACAGCGGCTACTGTACAGCGTGTTCTGTACGACGGACGACGCATTCCGCCCCAACAACAGAAAAAAGCAAACTCCCCCGGCTGCCTGCAGCCTCGGTCTCGGCGCTGGAATGTGCCCCAGTTCTGCCTCATCTGCAAGGAATATCACCGCCGCTCAATAATTCATGGCTCGCTCCACTCGGCGCTGCTCGCTCAACGTGTTCCAACCAGTTTCTCTGTGCTTGAATTAAAATCATCCCGTCCAAACTGTCCTCCTGCTGCTCTTTGCTTTGACCTCAAGCTGTCAAATCAGCAGTGAACAGAAAGAACAACAAATAAAGATATAAGCGTTAGCACAGCAACACAGTTTTTTTCACACTGCACCTGGCTTATGCAACAGCAGGAAGGCAATCGTGAGTCTGCTTTGTGTCTCCGGCCTTCACAGACTTTATTCGTACTAAAGCGATCAGTCGCTCCATGTTTGGGATGTTATTCTGATGATGACACTCGTCTCATCTGGCTTCGCTCGCCCATTTTGATGTCTTGTTTTCTTTATCTGGGCCTGTTTTGCAGCGGAAAAAGTGAATGCCAAAGCCCCTCGCTGTCTGGATGGCCATCACTTTTTTTCCTACTTCTCGCCACCTGCAGCTGCGTAACGCTCACTGGCAACTTTATTAGGTATTGTTGATGAACTCAAGCAGCCAATCACATGGCAGCAACCCAATGCATTCTGGCAAACAGACGTGTTGAAGAGGCTTACTGGGTTGACAGAGGAGAAAAATATCCAGTGAGTATGGAGGAAAAAAAGGTCTTGTTGATGTCAGGGGTCAACAGGAAGTGAGATAACCACTAGTTACAGCTGAAGTCTGTAGAATCTCTCAAAGTACAACACATCCAACCTGGAAGCACCCGGCCGCTCTATTAGAGGCCCTGCAACTATCGTATTGCACCTAATAAAGTGGCCAGGGAGTGTAAAACGCCTCACCTTGCGAACATCCAGTTGCAGCATCATGTCTGAGTACCGATCCCTGATTGGTCAAGATTTGCATTGCACTGCGCTCATTCTCTAGAGGTGAAGCAGCAGCAGCAGCAGCAGCAGCAGCAGCAGCAGCCAAGTTTCACCCCTCACTGCCTTCACGCTGTTAATAATTCTGAAGTTATTACAGTGATACTGTAAAGGCAGACACGCTTATTAAGGTTCGGCCGCTCGGCTGAAAATAGAAGGAGCCGCTCCACACTCGCCTCCCCGGGGGGATGAAGTGGAGTCACTGCTGAGGGGTCACCAGCGAGAAGTTTCTCTTCTCACTGTATGAATCAGAGTGAAGAACGTTTGGCTCTAAATAGAGAAGTTTCACTCCAGAGGTCATCCATGCTGGAGCTTCGCTGCTCAGGTGAGGAACGAGTCAGTATTTCCGGGGGCTTGCCATGGCTCTGGCACATGGACGGAGTTCTCCTGCGGTCCCTGCGCTCCAGATTGTGTAACTGGTCTCTGTGCTCTGGAGGCGTTTCCTCGAAAAGGAAAATGTTTTCACCGCTGCGAAAACCAGAAAAGAAAAAAGAAACTCAAAAAACAAACTGGCCTCTGTTCCTCCCCGCCTGCCTCGGAGGTTAACGTGTGAAATCTTCGCACCGTCACGTTTTAACGGGCGTGTGACTCGCTTTCATTTCCTCAAAGGAGTCATTTGGCCGCCTGTCGCTCCGCTGAACGCCGCCAGCTCCTATCGCAGGTCTGATCTTGGTGAGGATGGAAATGGGCGCTTAATGTTAATCAAGTCGGGCCTGCCAAAGCAATTTCAGTTTTTCAGCGGCGTGTAATTGTGTTTGTTTTGTCCTTTATTTCCACCGACCTGCTTGGTGACACAATCACTCTGGCATTGTTGATATGCAGCAGAATACAGACTTCTGGCACTAGCAGATACACGACCGGTTGCTAGTATGGAGCCGATCAATGGCAGCTGGATTTGTCTTTCTTTGTGCTTGTACTCGGTGTACTCTGGTTTGCGTCCAGTCTTGACGGCTCTCGTGATGACGGTCTAAGCCAGGGGAGGGCCAACTCTTTGACTGGTGGGGCGACAGTGGGTTCTATAAGGTGCCACAGGGGCCGGAGCAGCAGCAGATGGATGGGCTCATGGGATATGAAGAAAACATGAAAATGAACAAAAGCAAAGTTGCAACCAAACCAAGTCTTTGAAGCCCCACAGTGTTTAGTCCTTATTGAAATGACTCTGAAAACACTGAAAACATGAAGGATGGAGGACATGGAGGAAATACAGCTATCTCATGACTGACTGACTATTACTATTAATATCGTTAATATCGTCATTTATCTTAATATATCATCATTTGCAAAAATCTGTGCAGCTCGTCCCGGTAAGCAAACAAATTCTCAGCGCTCAAACTTTTTTAACTGGGCTTCAAATCTTCACTTGGCCAGTACGATGTGCTATGTTGATGTTGCCTGCGGGCTGCAAAAAACCCAAAACACTCTCAGGTCGGACAGACCGCCTGCGCCACACAACCACATTGCGAGCCGTGCGACCCTTTAATGATGCAGCTGCTGCTTTTCTTTCAAGAGGCGAATGCAAAGTGGGCGGATTAGCTGTTTGTCTTTGTCTCATTTTCACCGCGAGTCTTTTTTTTTTTTTTTCACCTGTCTCTCCTTTTTAACCCTCTTGTCTTTGTGGGCTTTCCTCTCCCGCTTCCATCCCTCTGTTTTCCTCCTCCACCCTTCCCCACCGCTACACTCTTTTTTTCTTTCTTTTTTTTTTAATCGTGTTTTGCCCGCCATTTATTCACACGGCATAAAAAAGAGAAGAAAAAAAATTCTGAGATGAGAGCCAGGATCCATCTGGACCTGTTGTGTCCTGCCATTGGCCGTCCTGACTGCCAGCCAGCCCTGGGTGGCCATCTGTGCCACTCTTTGTCACTGAGGTACCGCTGCAGGGCATCGCCGGTGGCACACAACCATCCATCCATCTACCATCCATCACTCCGTCCATCCTTCCATCCTGATTCTCACAGAAGGATGGAAAAAGCGAGGCAGGAAAAATGAGACCAAAAAAGGCCTTTTGCCAGCGAGCGCCGAGCCCTCGCTGTTACATAAAGGATCCAAGTGATGTCATCTTGGACTTCTTGTCCAGTCTTCCATTTTTGCTCCCAGCGTGGGTGGTTCTGGGCTTCACCAGCGGAACGGCAGTGATGAAGAGGAGGGTATGAGGCGTCACGGTGGCACTGATCCTGCAGATCAGCGAGCGTTTGTTTTTCCTGGGAGGGGGGGGTGAGGAGGGGTCACGACCCTGGGCTCAGCTCCAGACCCTCACCCCAGTGCTGGGAGTGTGTGTGTGTGTGTGTGTGTGTGTGTGTGTGTGTGTGTGTGTGCAGTTACCATGCATGTGTTGGAATTGTGTCCTGTTGAGCCTGACACACATTAGTTGTGATGCTGATACTTTGCTGTGAGGACTTTTCACGGGCAGACACACACACACACACACACACACACACACACACACACACACACACACACAGTGAAGTCATGACAGCCTGCACGACCCAGAAGTGTGGTTGTCGTCCTGTGTGCGTCAGCAGGCCAGTGACTCAGGGGGAGGAGACCTCCAGCTGGGAGGCTCCTCACTGCTCTCAACGATCACATCAACACATTCATCAGTCAGTCAGTCCAGTCAGTGGAGACGTCACCACGTCTTCCTCTCTCCTCCTCTCTCCTCCTCTCTTCTTCCTCTTTTTGTTCTGTTCTCTAGCCATGTCTCAGTTGCAAAACACTTTGAGCCCAGGTGGCCACTGATACATTTTAAAAGTACAAACCAATCATGGTTTAGCCATTAATGCAAAACTGGTATAAATGAATAAATATATAAATAAAATTAAAGTATATGTGTACTTGTATATATATGTAGAAGTTGAGAATCTTATTATCATGATGTTGGTGTTTGTGCATAGTGTTTAGTAAAATAACCTGAGTGCAGCTTTGCGGTTATTCTTTTATAATCTGCAACAACTGGAAAAGGTTGCTCTAAGAAAAGTGGCAAAAAAATATTCTCCGTTGCTGCTGCTTTTCTATTTAATTCATTTTCATGTTTAAGCTCTGATCATTTAAATGTGAAGGTACATTTTCCATCTATGAGGATCTCACATCCATCCATCCATCCATCATCCATCATCCATTAATCTATCCATCCACCCACCCACCCATCCATCCACCCGTCTGTCCATCCGTCCGTCCAAATGCTGCTCACCAATAGCTGAGTGCTCCTCTCCCTCCCAGTTCCGCCCAGTTTCTGGCTCTTCCATGGGCCAGCCAAGCGTTGGCTCTTGCCTGGTGGTTCGGTGCCAGAACACAGCAGAGTGGGCCAACACTGGCCTCACTCCACCCGAGACTCGCTCCAAATCCTTGGATGGCCTGATCAAAAATGTATTGTTGTAACATTTCCTACAGTATCTTGGAAATGATTTGGACTTCCAGCAGCGGGAATCCTCCACACCTGCTAACTACATTCACACAGGACCACCGTTCTAATCATGAGGATGCTGCTCCGCTTCCAGATCCACATGAATTTAAATACCTTTTTTTTTTTGTTGAGCAAACTTGGGTGTCTTGGGACAGTGGATCGTGGTTATGTTGATTTCTTCTTTTCCCAGGGTGGAGCTTCCTCCTTCACCCTGTTCCTGGGAGGAGCAGTTTGTTTTTGCGGGTTGCTCATTGTTTCCCCGGTTTCCTCGAGTCACACACTCATCTCCGTCTCAAAACATGCGAGACAAACACAGAAAACACAAAGACAAACAAGGATGGGCTCATATTCTCCCAGCTCAGTGCTGCCTTCCAATTATTTGGACAGCACTCAGACAGGAGAGGGGAGGCATGGACACAAGTGCTGCCAGTGGCTCCTCCACTCACATTGTTTCATGTATTTCAACTCTTGTCATTAGTTATTATGCTCTATGTATGTGTTTATTTGAGCATTTCAGAGTTTCAGGTTATTATTCAGCCCATTTTCTTAAATTTATCTCTCTCTCTCTCTCTCTCTCTATCTATCTATCTATCTATCTATCTATCTATCTATCTATCTATCTATCTATCTATCTATCTATCTATCTATCTATCTATTTTATTTAATCAAATTAGACCCTGTAACAAAATAAACCAATTACATGGTGATACAGTTAATTTATTTTTTCCTTAATGACCCTCCTAACAAACCCTCTTAGCGGCGCTCAGCTAATGATTGAACCATTTGGCACGTTCGCAAAATTAATATGCTGCGCCAGTTTGCAAACACGATAGAGCTGTGAGCGAATTAAATGGAAGTAAAATGAGTCAAAATGACAATAAAGGGTTCACACACACACACACACACACACACACGGTCTCACACACAGATCAGCCTCCCAGCTGCTCAGGCTAATTACAGAGCAGTAACCCCAGCAGCCCTCCCCAGTGCTACCAGCACAGCTCCCCTGTGTTTTTATGCACTTAATGATATTATTGTTTGGCTGCGCTGCCGCCTCTCCACCGCTCCCTTAAATGCAGCCGCACCTGCTTCCTCCAGCGCTGCTGCCGCTGCCGCTGCCGCTGCTGCTGACGGCAGGTGAAAAAACTGCTCCTGCTCCTCATTTATTGCCTGCAGAGCCACCAGGAGCTGGCTGAGTGTTTTATATCCCCGTCCAGACAGAGCAGAGGCTGGAGGTGATTTTACTACAGGAAGCTACAAAAAAAAACCTCTACCTTTGCTAAACACTCATAATGTGCAAATGTTTGGTATGGTGGACACGTGTGACTTTTTCCCTTACAAAACAATCACAACTACTGAGTTATATTTGCACAGCGGAAACAAAGAGAGAAACAAAATGTGTTTTTGGCCTGGATCTCATTTCCTCCACCTGTCTGTCCTCAGTTCAATCAACCCCAGTGCATCTAGTGTGAGATGTCATTATCCTTGTTGTACAGAATGCAAGACCTCCAGACATTGGATTTTCCATCAGTAGACACTGCAGTGTTGATAGAGGACGATTAGTGCAAACAGCTTTGCGTAAGTAAAGTACTGGTAGTAAAGAATAAAGCAGTACCTGGTCCACAGAATTGCGTGAAAAATAGTTGTACTGTTGCATATCCAGGTTTCTTCTTTGTTGGTACTGGTGGTCGGGGAGCAACTGTGTGAAATAACTGCACCTCATCTTCATCACAGGGTTAAATGTAACATTCAGATAGACATTTCTTCTGTATTCCAGAACTCTCATTACTTGAGTATTTACGACTCCTCTAAAAAAAAAAAAAAAAAAAAAAAAGCCAGAAGAAAACTTCCTCTAGAAGGCTCCAGTTTTCATCAGGTGCAGTTTATTGTGTGGCCTGTTACTGTGCACGTGGTTTTCACAGTAACGCATCTTTGGAAAACTCGTCTGTTTTCCCTCCGCTGTCTTTGATGTGAAAGGCATCTCTCATGCTGACGGGGAGGCCACGCCCACAGCCGCCCAAACTGTAACACAACCGTTACACAAACGCATTCTCGCCTCAATTGGATGCAGCGGGTTTCGATCAGCTGCGCTTTGAGTATCAGGTGTGTGGGGTTGATGGGGGGAGGGGGGGGGTTGAGGTTGAACCCAAGTGTGTGTTTTTGTGTGTGCGTGTGTTTCTCCTGTGTGGTCAGGATGGTTCTGCCAGAAGACGCCCAGCAGACGGTTGTTTGGGCTGTGAAAACACTCAGCAGGCGGACGGCAGGCAGGCAGGCAGCAGGCTGACAGGCAGGCAGACAGGCAGGCAGGCAGGCAGGCAGGCATTCCTCGGCCACCAAAAGGGGGTCGCCTGGGTGACTTGGGTGGGACGCATTCCTCACTGTGTACCAGAGATCAAGAAGTTAGGGTGGTGGTGGTGACGGTGGTGGGGGTGGTGGTTGGAACGAGCTGTTTGGGACGTCTGGTGGAATCTGTGGCCCCTCGTTTAGAGCTAATTCACAAAGCAGGAAACCTGGAGTGTTGGAATTCCTGATCATCATCACCATCATCATCATCATCATCTTCATCACTGACTGAATTCCATTAAGTTGGCAAGCTAATTCTCAGCCCTGAAGGCCTTTGAGGGTTCCAGTGACAGAAGGTGTTTGGTCCTGCTCATATAAGTTCTCACAGCTCAACATGTTGGACGCAGATGTGGCTGCAGACACACACATGCACATGACACACACACACACACACACACACACACACACACGGATAACAGGGTTTGAGCAGGATGCAGATGAAGCAAAACACGGTTTGGTTTTTAACAACGGTCTGTGTGTGTTGTCGCTGAGGTTTCAGCCTTCGGCTCTCGGAAACAGCTTGTGCAACCTAAATAATGAACAAATAGCCATATTCAACTGAACGTAATCTGAAAAAAAGGCTGTTAGTTCAATATGTAAATTTCAGTTCCAAGCACAAAATATATTTGAATAACATAATGAAAAAATTTGAAAATTGGCAGACTTATCATTGCCTCTTACACCAGCAGTGCAGCAGAACCAATCAGCTTCCATGTTGTGTGGAAAAACAGTTGCATTGGTGGAACACCCCCAGCCAGGTGGTGTCCGTTACCTCCGAGTCCCACCTTCCTTGTTTTCATCCCATTCGGAACACTTGAAGAATCATTTCCCGGAAAGAGTCCACAGAGATCTGCAGAATTTCTTGGATGGTTGATCATGTGACGCCGCCTCGCAAGGTTGAAAACTAAAAGGCGTGGGGGAATAAAGAACATGAAAAATGTGAGATCTTTTAAAGGATGCGACTGCCTGCGAGGCGGCGACAAAGACTATGGCGTCGGCGTCGGCGACATCCACAAGGGAATCATTCATCTGGACTCTCCCGCGTCGGGCCCTTCAGTCTTCCTCATCCACAGCGTCACGCTCACCAACTCTGTGATGTAACCTGTTACAGAACCTGTGAACACTGTTGTGTTCACATTCACATTTGCATCACTGATGACAACATCCCCATTGCGTCATGGTTTCTGACCTTTAACGTGGTATAAATGTAACAACTGACAACTTCTTGCAATGTGACCGTACTTGTAACAACGTGTTTGGTGTTTGGTGTTTTTTGTTTTTCTGTTTTAAGAAAACGAAAGATAGAAGCTCTTGTTCCATTTGGAGGCTCTGGCTTCCTGTTAAGAGCAGTGGCCCGCTGGAACAAAGAGAAGAAGGAATGTAAGGTGGAAATGCCCACAGAGTAACACGGATGTGGGGAACTTAAAGGCGACGGCTGGGGAAGTGTGTTGGTGCGACTGTGGACAATTTTAGCCTTACTTCCTGATTAGCACACAAAGGGCAGCTGGTGCCGCTGACCCACATGTGACCAAGGTGGATCTTTAGCGAGGAGTTCAGAGAAAATCTCTGTTCTTGCTGTTTGTTTAACCAAAGCACAACCCCACTTCCTTTCCCACAATCACGACGAGTAACAATGATTGTTTTTGTTTAGCAAATTTTACCTTTTAGTTGAATTTACGTTTATTGCTAATTGTCCTCCTTCCCGCTCAGACTGACCTCACATCTTCTGTGATTTTCATATGTCCACACACAGAGCTACTGTGGCAGTTGCGTGTGTGTTTACCCTCTGTGGACAATTTATTCTCCGTGTGCTGCCTTCATTGTAAGTACATCTGCGGCCAGGGTTGGAGCCTTGGTTTGGCCTGTGCACATCCAGATCGACAGCTTGCGAGATTCATGAAAAAAAAAAGTCTTATTTTAGTTTAATGAGTGATCATAAAATTTGCTTAAGGCTTATTCACAGTGGTGCACTATGGAAAGTTCCATCTCAGGATTTGTAAAAAAAATAATAATCATCCGTCACAACTTGATTTTTTTTTTGTCCTGCCGGCCCAGTCGACACCAATCCGGTTCTCGCCACTTCCTGCGCAGACGCCACGTTTTAACACCAGGTGTAAAAAGGAGGCAAAACGAGAAACATCCCCAAGCTGCTGCAGCTGCTCTGCCACGAGATGGGTCAAAGTGACCTCCTGGAAAATTGGTAGCTGCTATAAAAATACAGGCAAATTATAGGGCAGAAACCGAGAGTTCTGCCAGCCATGAGAAAGAGGAGAGAGGAGAGAGGAGAGAGCGTCTCTGAAAAACATCACAACAGCTCACAGGAGCCCACAAACGTGGGCTCCTGTGAGCTGTTGTGATGTTTTTCAAGCTGCCGTGCTTCTTCTCTGTGTGTTTTTAACGTGCTGCGGCTCAGCATCCCACCCCGGTGCGAAGGCATGTGCTCCACAGCTGCTGCTGCTGCTGCTGCTGCTGCTGCACAAACAGACTCACGATCGCAGCCCCAAGATTTGCGCCTTCACCCTCCTCCTCCACCTCCATCCTCCTCGTGCAGAAGTAGCAGCCGAGGCCGCGGCCGTCAACGTGCCACCGGACCGGACCAGGCGACCGCTTACCACCAGAGAGACAATACACGGGTTGAAAAAAATAGTTCTAGTTCACAAGATAAAGCATTTTTCTGCTGCCTGGTTGATCCTGAACACGGAGCTCGGAGACTTGAGTGATAGTATGGATACTTGTGAAAAAAAAAAAAAATGCTCTGGTACAGAGCATTAAGTAAAATGCAGTAAGTAAAAGTAAGTAAAAAAGTAAAAGTACTGAATCAACTCATTTACTAAAGTCAAAATAAGAAAATACAGGTTATGAAATTCAAAAGTAAAATTGATTTATTTTTTTGCCATTAATGAAACAATACATTTGCTGATAATTTTGCAAAAATGAAAAAGTTATAAAATAATCTGGATTAAACTGACCAGAGTGACTTCAGAGCTGAGGAACTCGAAAATAATGTTCCTCTAAAAAAATGATCCACTTTTATATTGAACTGAACAACAACACAGTTGCAACTAACAAATTACTTTTAACCGAATGTGTATCTTTTAAACACAAAACTAATGACTGTGTTTTTCCAATGTAAAAAGCACAAAGTACAGATGTTTGTGTACAAATTTGGGGAGTAAAAGTAAAAAGTTGTCAGTAAAAGAAATACTCAGGTAAAGTAAAGATACCTGAAAGAAAGTACAGCAACAAAGTATTTGTACTCAGTTACTTCCAGCCTCTGCTGTTACTCAGGCTGCTCTCATGTTGAGTCTCTGTTTGCCTCCTTGGTGTGAAAGACAGTTTGCTGGCCGCTGAGCCAAACTGCGGCGGTCGTGCAGATGTGAAAGTGGTGAGAAGGAAAAAGAAAAAGAGGCCAAGCTGTAGAGAGGGGCTGGGGCGGAGACCCTTGGCTGGTCCAGCAGCGCGATTCCTGCTGCGGCCGGCACTGACGTCAGCAACTCCAGCGTGCGAACGTCTGCCTGCGCCTCGTCTCACCTCACTGACCGACTTCTCTGCTCCAAGAGAAGCTCAAAGCTGGTCTTCACCTCCAGAGCCGGGAACCAGGAGCCGCGGCAGAAGAGGCTTTTCTTTTAGTTGCTTATTTACTGCCTTAGATTTAAACGCCTTTACTCTCTAATTTTTTGACTTTCTTTCCCATCGTCCGAATAATTCTAGCTTCTCACGCGTGCAGGAGTAGCAGATTTGATCAGCTGAGAGATTCCTCGCACTGTGTGGGTCAGCGCAGGTTCGGCTGTTCGGCCTGTAAGAAAGCCGAGTCTGTGATTCCCAGTCTGGCAGCACTTCACTATACAGCCAGTCATGAATAGTCCTATTGCAATTAATCATTATCAAAGCTCCACACCCTCAATGTGCAGGTGTGTTTTGGAAGTGATCACAAGCCTTTGTGTGTGTGTGTGTGTGTGTGTGTGTGTGTGTGTGTGTGAGGTAGCTCAGCTGGCCGGCAGCAAACAGCCTGCAGGCAGCTTTGAATAATGAGTCCAGTGTCCAGCCGACTGTCTCCCCTCCTGCTCCCCCTCCTGTAATGAGCTCTTGTGAGGCAGCTCCAGTGTGTAATGAGCTGCTGCCCATCAGCTCAGCCCGTCCAGACGTGTGTCCAGGCTTCCAGGCTGGAAAGAGGCTGACGAGTCGCTCAGTGTTTACACAAAGTCTCTGAATCACGATGATTCTGGTCGTCTTGTGGTTCACAGCGATAACCACATGACCACGATAAGTGAAACTCTGGGTTTCACACACACACACACACACACACACACACACACACACACTCCTCCACAACTTACTCCCACGCACCACGTGGGTTGTCTGATCATCTGACTTTTAAATGTTATTTTGAATGTTATTCCTTATTGGGTAGAAACTCCTCTGAAGTCCCCGCTGGCGTTTACTGCAGAAACAACTTTCGCTTCCTGAAAGTTGCAGGGTTTTTTCAAGTCGGAAAAAACCACGTGAAGGTTTTCTGGCCTGCTTTCAGTTTCTGAGGGTTGGGCAGAGTTCACCAGGTCATGTGACCTTCCGCAAAATAAAGGAAAACCACATCTAATCATGTGGTTTTCCTTTAGTGTCAGCATGAAGGTGAGAAACTTGTCAAAAAGAAGCGTGCGCTGAGGCAGGGGTAAATCCGCTGTAAATCCGACGTGTAAATTTCGAGAGAAAAAAAATGTTTCCATGACATTTTTGCATCTGATATGTCTGAAAAACCACCTCATGAGTTAAAACCTTTTAACCATTTAAAATGTTTTTCCAAGTTAAAGTCTTTCCATGACCAGTTTTTTATTGCGATATTTTGGTTTTACGCAATTCTAGGGCTAATGGAACGCGGCTAGTGAGAGAGTCTCCACCTGTGGGCGCCGCCAGAATCTTCCTCACTGGATCAATGTTCAACTCCGTGCTCAGTCACTCATTGGTTGACAGAACAAAAGCCGAGCGCTCCAGATGCAAATGCGACTGCTGGGGAGACGATCGAATCTGCATCAGCCGAGCTCCAGGATCCCCCCGAAACCCCCCTCCCTCCAGCTAATATCTGTATTAGCGGATAAAAGCCGGCGGCGGCGGTGGTGAAATGGAGGCGGGGCCACGGATCTGCCAATCAGCCGCAGACGGAGCAGATTTTCGCCCATTAACACCTCGTAGTCACCAGAGAGCTGCTGCCGTTTCCTCTCTGTGGTTTTTCCCTTTGATATTTAAAGTACGAGATGAATCTATAGTCTCCAGAGGAGGTGGGGGATAGGGATGCGGGGTGTGGGGGACAGGGGGGCAGTCTCCAGGCTTTACACTTAATACACATCTCGCCTTTCAAGATTGTGATGAGACGAGTCGCTGCTCGTCCAGGTTTTTCCGAGAGGAGCTGCCAGGTTTCGATTCTGCGACCGGCAGGAATCACACGGAGGCCGGAATGACAGAAAATATCTGGACCGTCCGGACGAGCTTCTCCATCCATGTCCAAGATATTCTTGGAAACTTCACATATAGAACTGCTGGTTGTTATTCAGGATGTTTGTCCATGCGTTTCTTTATTTATTATTTCTTTATTTTATTTTATTTTTTTTTTCTTTCCGACACTGGGAGTCGTCTTGGGGCGGCTGCTGGTGGAGACCACATCCTACTGTAGATTCCTGCGTTTGTCAGTGCTTTTGTTGAAGTTATTCAGGGAACAGGCCACATGCACACACACACACACACACACACACACACACACACATACGGGCAAAATAAAGCCTCTGTTTGTTTATTTCCCCGCAGGAACATTTCAATCCTGGCACATTGCAGTCTGCCTGCACGTGGAGGTTTTGGTTGTAATGCACCTTTAGCACAGTGCCGAGCCGCCCGTCACACTCTCCCTTCAGGCGTCCTTCGTCCCACAAGCCAAGAGCAAGAACAAAAACAAGCACACCAAGAACATTTCTTTTTTAAACTGGGATTTCCCTGTTCTGTGCTGCCCCCAACCCATACACACACACACACACACACACACACACACACACACACACACACACACACACACACACACACACACACACACACACACACACAGGAATCCTATTTATTGAAGCTCCGGGCTCTACCTGCTCCGTCCTGATTGTTACCTGAATAGATTTACTGGAAATCTGCATTTCAGCTATTGGACAGCGGGCGCCCCGAGGGCGTGGAGCGGCAGCGTGAACGAGCTCCATCAGGAAGGTCCTGCTGCCGTCACACCTTTGGTAATGCAGAGAGTGTGCTGTAATCCACACCGAATGAGAGACGCGGCTGGAAGGACGCCGTCAATAAGTCTTGCACTGCTTTTCCTCAGTCAGCATCTGTATGAAGAACAAAACAACGACTTTGCCAGAGAGGTGGGGGTGGGGGTCTATAATAAATTCCTTTTTTTTTATTGTTCCCGATCGACCATTGTAATGTAAAACCACAATATCTAGCAGGCTTGTGAAGCTATGTCGGCTTTGCTCATGAGGGGACTGAGGTCCCATCGCTTTGTGACTAGAATTGGCACAGAAGCTCCATATTTTAACTGAGTGACTTAAATATTTAACTGCTAATTAAACTAAGTAGCTACAAATTGCACATTCGTTTCATGACTGATGTGGAAATGTTGTGTCAAGTGTTTGGGTAAAACTAACACTTACTGTATGTTCAAATCCTCTGTTTTACACAAATTTACATGGATACACAGTCACCAGACAGAGTTAAAAATGAATACAAATCTTTATCTTAGGAAAAGTGTCAAAAGAATCTGAGGTCTTCTTGTGGGAGAAATCGTAAGCTCTTAAAACGCCCACTTCCTGTTGAAGAGTGAATTCCTCCTAAACTGTGAGGCATGTGGGGAAGTTGTGAATTCACCACAATTTCCAAAAACAAAATGTTTACCTTGTTTTCTACTTCTGAGAACTTATCAATCTCTGACTGTCTGTCTAAAATTCGCACGTTAGTATTTTTTTTCCTTCATACGTTTTTTTTTTTTTTCAGCAGAACCTGAAACGAAAGCTCACTCCGCCTCTTTATCGGAAGGCACATGTTGCGATCGTGTCCCGACTCGCCTGCTGCCAGTTAATGCCGACGACGCTGATGTTTGCGGTCAAACGTGGAAAACGGCGGATTAGGGCCCCGTACGTAAATCTGCCCTAATGCCACGTTACGTAACAGCCCCTGATGTTGACCGCCAGATTGGGGCCGATTTTTCTGATATCTCGACGCCGCTCGTTTACGAAGAAAAATCAGCCGGGCACAAAAGGCTGAACAACCAGCGGGTCTGTACGTTGTGGTGGGTGGATGAGGCGCTGTTAGGAGGTTATTGGCTTATGTAAGAGGGAAACATCCTACTGTCTGCAGAAGATCAGATAAACAGGACAGTTGAGAGGAAACGAGTGAGAGAGAGAGAGAGAGAGAAAAAACATGCAACAAAACAGTTAATTTCTTCTGAGGACGGAACAAACGACGGTGCTCCACAGTCACCAGCTGACATGGAGCACCGCCTGGCCGTTTCATTTCATCCGCACATTTCCCCCCTAATCAAATGATCTAGTCCAGTCATGACTTACGCAACGGGGACAGAGCGGAACGGACAAAAGGCGGCGTCCCATCACGCACGTCGCCCACTCGGCCACCGCCGTCGTCGTCTCCACGGACAATAAAACATCCACGTTGCATAACGAGGCGTCGGTTATTGCTGCATCATCGTGCTGCTTCCCTGAGTGCCATAAACCTTATTTACCTGCCAGATACTTTTTGTTTTTGTTTTGTTTTGTTGTGTGCGTGTGTGTGTGTATGAGCTCTGGTGAGAAGCGCAGACTTCCAAAAGGCCGATCGGGGAGGGGGGGGAGGGCGGCTGGAGGGAGATGGAGGGATGGGGGGATGGAGATGGAGGGATGGAGAGATGGGGGGGGTGTAGGTGGAGGGGTGGTGGTGTGGGAAGAGGAGCGGCGGCAGGGGAGACGGAGGTGAACGGAATAAATTGGTTGAAATGTTACTGGTGGAGCGTTAGAGCCTCCAGCCTCGGTCGCCTCGGGCTGCTGTTCCACTGGAGTTTGCTGGCAGGTTATTGGCAAAACCTGCAGACGTCCAACTTGTCCTGACAGCAATGCTGTTCTGCTGCTGCTGCTGCTGCTGCTGCTGCTGCTGCTGCTGCTGCGGCTGCTGCTGCGGCTGATTGCTGCTCAGACTGGCAGCGGCGTCACAGAGCTGGTTGTCTCCACGTGAGGCACAATGTTGAAATCCTTTTGCAAATCTTTGATTTTTGTTTTGTTTTATCCTGCTCTTCAATGGAGCAGCCCTGCTTGAGTTATTATAAACTCTATAGTGCCATACAAGAAAACTGCCGATTTAGCCCGCTGTTTACAACCTCCTGCTGAAATGCTGGGTTTTAGCTCCCAGGAATCTTGCTCTTTTGTTGTATCTTAAACGTGTTTGGAAGGAGACCCAGGGCGGTTTCACAGGGTGGGACCGACACCTGGCAGGGGGCCGCTCGGTATCACTGCCCTTTCTGATGTCATAAAAGGAAGATTTCTTTAGGTGTGTGTTTTAGTAGAGCAGAGGAGTTGGACTGACTGATGGGGCTGAACACACATTATTATTAGGAAGATCATTCTACAAAAGATCCTCTTCTATGTTCACGGCTGACTCTATTGTCCTCTGCTGTCCTGCAGTCAGGGCTGCCAGCAGCTGCAGTGGCCGCAGTGGATGACTGTTGTTGGGTGGGGCGGTTTGTTCAGAAGACAATTAATCGATTAATTGTTTGATCTCAAATGTCTCAAAGGTCTCTTCTCCTGTTGATAAATTTATATCACCCAAACACCCAGATATTTTGACAAACTTATTTAGTGTTTTCAGTCTTTATTTTCCATTGTCAAACATATTTATTGCTTACTACTACAACTACATTTTTGTTCCTCTTTTCTTTTGTTTCTTTTGTTTTCTTTTTTGAGGGGCGGCGACCTTTTATAACATTTAAAGAAGGAACCGAAGCCCGAATATTTTTTTTTATTTGTTCATCTATTTACCAATTATAGCTACACACAAAACTCCCCCCGAGAATTGTTCAAATATTCCAGCTGAGTGACGCATAACTCAGATAATGCGGAACAGAAAGACAAAGGAGGAGGAGGCGGCGGGGGAGTCCCACTCATGAGGAGAAGGAGAAACGAAAATACAATACAATCCAGAAGACAGGGAGGAGGCGCGCGGGGGTGTGTGTGTGCGCGCGTCCTGCCCTCAGCCCCTGATTGGCTGCCTCCACCCCCTCGCAACAAAGTCTCTGGCTGCGCTGCGGCGGCGCTCAGTCACTACCAGAGGAAGCAGTAGGAGCAGCAGCAGCAGCAGCAGTGGCAGTGTCACGACCGGAGCTCGTCGTCTCATCCACCCGGATCGGCAGCTTCTCCTTCCAAGCCGAGAACACCGCCAGCACATTTTTGATTTTTAAGCATTTTCTCGGTCAACTTTCGGGGCTTTCCCATGCGGATAATGGCTGTGTGAGCGGCCGCGGAGCAGCAGGACAGCGACTGCCGGCGGCTCTCTGGTCGAGGTGAAGACGGGGAGGAAGTCCAGGCTGAAACATCAGTCATCAGAATCCAGGAATACTCTGGGATTACTGCTGGTGGAGGTGAGCGTGGTTGCATTCCTGACCGATCGAGACTTTAGTTTGTTTGTTTCGCTCTAATCCAACGCGATAATGATGATGATGATCGTGATAGTGATGATGATGATGATGATGATGATGATGATGAAGTTCCCCCCAAAATAAATGTGCGCGCAGGTGCTGTGGGCGAGGAGCTCGCGCACTTCTTCTGTAGCCGGAGATAAAAAAAAAAAAAAAAGACAGTGATAGTCAATAGACGCGCCACCGGTTCACGCTGCTGTTTTGTTGTTACATCTCTGCAAATGCATGCGCACCTTTATTTGCAGCATTGTTGTTGTTGTTGTTGTTGTTGTTGTTGCTTCGACTCAGCTGCTGTTTTATTGCAAAGCCTGCGCCTTGTTTGTGCGGAGTTGTTGGGCAGCACATCCTGTAGAGTCAAAGCCAACAAGTGTAACGAGACCCCAAATTGACCCTCAACACCCATTTCAATAGAAATACCTCCACAGACTAATCCACACGTATTGGAGGCCTGTAATGTCACCCAATAATGGGATTTTTGAAACCGGTGTCAATGGCGGACTATTTTTAACCCCACACTACCTCCCGGCTAAGAGGATTGCTCTCTCCTGCTGGGGAAGACGCTGAAGGATCAGTGAAGTTAATCCCACATCTCTCCAGAATCGCCGCCCTGTTCTCCCCTCGTCTGCCCCTCGCTCGCCCTCGGTGCCCCCCAGTCAACCCCACAGTCCCTCTGTTGGGTGTTGGGGGGGGCTGGACGTGTTTTTCTGAGGGTGGGGTGTGGTGTGTGTGGTGTGGTAGGATGGAGGTCGAGAGCAGGGTCCTGCTCTTAGTTCCAAATGAAAAGCAAGGCTGTTTAGAAGATTGTACCTGTGATGTGGTGCTTCTGCATCCACAAGTGGAGCCTGCTGTCTGTCTGTCTGTCTGTCTGTCTCTGATTGGCTGTAAAGTCAAGATATCTTCCTCACTCTGAAGGCCACTACTGTTTGGAATTCTCTTGGTTCTGTGTGAGGTGAAATTCACTCCGTCTCTGTGTGTCGGTGGCCTCCCCACTTTTCTAAAAACACATTGTCCTCGTGATGTCACAAAGGGCACAAATGCCTCACTGATACCTCTCTCCCAGGTGGGTGACGGTACCACCCCCTGTCTCTCCTGCATTGGTGTTGCCCCCTTCCAAACACACTGAGGCAGTAGTTTTAGCAAGAAGCTCAGACCCAGCTTTTTTTTTTTTTTTTTTTTGCAGAGGTCTGCAAACAGAGGGTTCAGTTTTTCTCTATGATTCATTGTCAGGCAGGAGTGTGGAGTGGAAAACTGTATTTGGGGCCTTTAAATAATTTTTTTTTGTCATTCTACCACTTTCTCTATTGGATGAGGGGCCTTGCGGCGATGCCCCTTTAGTTTCCTGCCCCAGGATGGCAGGCGGAGGTGGTGGTGGGGGGGTCATGTGATGAGGCCAGGTGTCCCGCTGCAGCTGCAAACATTAACCGCCAGTTTAAAACACTGGATGGCAGCGCGACTCTCAATGGAGGTGTTTGGTTTGCTGTGATTGGCTGCCGTCCACACGCAGAGTTACATGGTGTAATAAGTCCTGCCAGGCCCAGCCTAAGAATTGAAGAATATCCTACATACGCCCTGGAACTGATGAAATGAATCTTTTTACATGTCGGGAGGAAAAAGGGGAGAAAAAAATGAAAAAGTTTCACTTGTCTGCAAAACAGTCGAGAGTTCTGCTGGATCCACGAAGCTGGTTTTTCGCTTCAAAGTCGTAACTTTTATTCCCAGGACAGGTGCGTTTTTATGCCTCCACCCCCTCCCCCCCTTCCCTCCCGACCACACACACTGCCGGCCTCCTTCTGTTTAGTCGGCGGCTTCGAGTCCTTGCAGCCTCCGTCCTGCTCGCAGCCTCCAGCGCAGCCGCTCGCTTATCTCTCACCCTCGTTTCCTCGAGCCATGCATGAGTGAGATTCCTCATGCATTTCAATGTTTACGTGGTGGTGGTGGTGGTGCGGGGGGGGTTGAGGGGAGGTGTCGGGGGGGATCTGGTGTTTTCCTGTAAGCCTCCTTCGCTGTCGCTCCTCTTTTTTTCTCTCTCTATTGCTTTCATTTGTGAGGCTCTTCTTCTTCTACAGACGGAGGGGGCTGGGGGAGGAGGGACGAGGCGGGTTTATTGCATCACAAATCGAAGAGATTTACTGCTTTGACCCGTGTGCTCCTCTGAGTGGCTGAAAAAAAAAAAAAAAAACCCTGGTGGGCTAGCGGTGCCCCTCCACGCCGGCCCGGGAATCGCTTCCTGCAGCGTTCAGGCCTTTTTCGCCGTCATTAACAGGGTGGGAGGGGCGGGAAGAGCCGCCGCCGGCCCCTCTGATAGCTGCTGTTTTGGGGGCAGGGAGGTGGGCCGGGATCCAGGAAGCGGCTCCGCCCGCACGTCCTCTGGACAAAACCAGCCGCCGGTGTGCGTCGTGGATGCACCTCGGAGGTCATTTCACCTCGGAGGTCATTTCACCTCGGAGGTCATTTCACCTCGGAGGTCATTTCACCTGAACTGCCGGCCTAGTTGTTCACCGCTGCGCCCACGTTTTCCTGGGATGGTTTTTTAAGTGGCTCCTCTTCCGTTGTAGAATTTCCCCTCAGGCTCGAAGAATAAAGGGGGAAGTATAATGACATTTTTACAACCTTTAAGCATTTCGCTGAAGAATTTATAACCTTTTCTTTTTCTTCTTGAAGCACTTAATCTGTGCTTCAAAGTTCATTTACAAGAAGCTTTTTTCCACTTCTGGCTTTATTTTATTTTATCTAATTTTATTTTATTTTATTATTTATTTGTTTTATTTTATTTATTTATTTATTTAAAAAGACGGCAGACATTAACTGACCAAACATGTACATGTCATCTGACTTTCAGGGGTGGCATGTGAGATGTAATATTCCATTGATTCATCAATTATTCAATTCAAACCATTTTTGTGAAGAACAATGGAAAAAAAATAAGAAAAAAGAATCTTCTGTTTTTCAATCCAAATAATGTTCCGATCAGAGTTTTACACATTCTGGGAAGACGGTACACACACACACACACACACACACACACACACACACACACACACACACACACACACACACACACACAGACACAGCCAGCCAGGCTGTAATTAAAAACCACCCATCCAAAGTAAACACCCCCTCCTCCCCCTTCCCCTCCCCCCGCCCACTCCTGGCAGTCGAGCTCTGGCATTTTGTTGGTTTGTTTGTTTGTTTGTTTACCTTCAGCTGCTCGGCAGCCAGCGGCCGCGCTGCACAAACAGCGGCGTGCCGAGAGTTTCCACCACAGTTCAACACATGGACGCTGCTGCTGCTGCTGCTGCTGCTGCTGCTGCTGCTGCTGCACAGACACCTGGGAGTCGAGTGTAAATCAGTGCGTCTCGGTTGTCGCCTGCTGTTCCCTGGATTAAAGATACAGCTGTCAAATGAGGAACAGAGCTCTGCGACGCTGCAGTCCTCTTGTTCTCCTGTCAGCTGACGAAGCCCCAGAAACCTTCTTTCATGCTGGACTGAATGTTTCAGAGGAGCCGCACGATGGGGTTCAAAATACTGAGCTGCATCGGAGACGCTTGGAAACAGGGAGATCGACTGTTTGAAACAATTTGTTGGAGAATGAAAGAACTTCATTCTTTTACCGCAAGTGTCCTGCGGTCTGAGGTTTGAATTTATATGAAAGTTGAAGGTTGGATCAGGATCTTTTCCTGTTTTTTTCCCCCCGTCTGTTTCCTGAGCTACCATGAAAAATAAATCAATAATGATGATGCAATGAGAGAACATTAGATCATGTGTTCCTGTCGACTGTTGACAAGTCGTCCCAGATCTCAGCTCCTCCTTCATTCAGGATGGGAGGAGGACTTGGTAATTCAGCTCCCGGCTGGGAAAAGCAAGTAAGGCATGTTCTCAGGCCTGAGTCACCTGCTGCTGCTGCTGCTACTGCTACTGCTATTGATGATGATGATGATGATGATGTTCTTCATGGCAGCCCCGCCGCTCTGCCCACAGCTCATCAAATCCTGCTGTTCCACTTGAAGGAAGAACGTGGAACCAAAGGAGTCTTGCGGCCCTCAAGTTGGCTCCACAGACGCGTGAGTGAGTGAGCGGGTGGGCGGGGCTTCTCTCAAGATGTTCTCCGCCCTCTGACTCTCCTGCCGCTCATCGTATCTCTGCTGGAAGGCCACATGGCGCGGCAGATGCTCGGGTGGCCGCCGCTCCGACTCCCGGCAGCCGCCTTTTCTCATGGAAATGACCGCCGTTGTCTGGCTTGAATAATGACGCCTGTCTGAATGAGCACGCGTGCATTATGGAGCCGGCAGTGGAGGGAAAAGCGAGTGGTGGGTTTGGCCTCGAGGACGGAGGTTGGTTTTGCTGTTCAGGTTGTGGTTCAGTTGTGATTAAAGTGGATGCAAACAGTCAGTGTTGTGCGATGGCGAGTGCACACGCACGGGTTTGTTTATGTGGCGAGGGAGAATGTAAGTGGCCCCGCCCACCACCCTGTCTCTGGCTCCGCCCACCAAGCCCCCCTCACCCTGCCTGGGTGCTAAGAGGCCCTTTGTTTCTCGGCGGCCATCAGTCTGCTGGCTGGCAATGATGGCTTGTGAGCCAAAGTGGCAGGGTCAAAGGTCAGGAGGGGCTGCCAGCGGGGAGCGTGCACGCTCTCGCTGTTCCCTCCGTGTCAGGACAGGTTTTAATTTATGGCCCGCAGCAGAGAATAGGGCGACTGTTCCCAGGTGTTTGAAGGCGGTCAATGATTTTTGTGGGGTTCACAAAATCCTGACCTGTTTCTGAAGCCGCTTCAGGAAGTTTAAGAATAAAGAGTCTGAATGTGAAGCTCTCTGTGGGCTTGTCGGGTTTCAGTCGGTCAGACATATTGCCAGAACAGCAGAACTGCGTCAGTCAAGGACTGGAATGAAACACAAACTGCGATTGTAATGTGTTACGCAAAAATCCTTGAATTCAATATACAACGATGCAAAAACAGCTACAAAAAATTAGCCAGTGATGCAAATTTATATTTGTGACTGTTGTGATCACATGCTGCTCCATGTTGTGATCAGCTGGTCTTTGCCTGATGTCATACTGGACCAACACACGACCACAGCTGAGCTCAGAACATCTCACCAGGGCTTTCACGTTGTCTGTCTGTTTGTTTGTTTGCGTCTGTGCGCTGATTTTTGAAAAGTCGCTTTTAAATATAAAGTTACTAGGAGGGAAAAAGAACCCAGCCACGCTTTTGAAACCTTATGACTCGAACATTTGCCGATGGAAATCATCCAACCGCAGGAAAAAGCCCCAAAAACTCACCACTCGTGTCCACAGCAGGAAGGGAGTCGACCGCGTCCGACCTGTTTTCCCCGCCAGACCTCCAGACCTCCTCCGCCGTCTCGCACTTGTTGTGTCTGCCGGCTAGATTTTTCAGTCGGCTGCGCTGCGTCAGCACCTGTCTGAAAAAAACAGAAGCTTCCTCACTTCCTGACCGGCCCGCCGTGTCTTGTGTCGCTCCCCGCAGGACAACATGCCTCAGACACCTCCGTTCACCGGGCAGCTCAACACCAGCAGCTACAACAAGAACCTGTTCCAGAGCAAAGACGACGGCTACCCTGGCCTCTTCTACCATGACAACAACCTGGTGTCCGGCTCCCTGGAGGCCCTCATCCACCACCTGGTCCCCACTGTGGACTATTATCCAGATGTGAGTCTTGACATTTTCCCTTTTCTCCCCTATGAATTCCTAATATGATCTGTGGCTTTCTCCCTCTCCTTCTTCTTTTCCCTGAATGTGCTGATGCTTTGGGTTGGTCTGTTTCAGCACCACTTTTTTTCTCCTAAGTGCTTCTTTTTTCAGGGATCTTTTCATCGATTCAGAGCTCGTTCTTTCAAACTTTTGCGCGATCCGTCGGTCACCACTCGCTGTGTTCCCCCGTTTTCCACAGAGGACGTTCATCTTCACCTTCCTGCTCAGCTCCCGCCTCTTCATCCGCCCGCACGAGCTCATGTCAAAGGTGTGTCTGCTGTGCACAGAGCAGCAGCGACTCGGGGACCCACAAGCCGACAAGGTGCATTCACGAAACCACCACACACCCACACACCCACACACACACTGGTTTAAACTTGGTTTTCTCACCTGCTTGTTTGTCCGATCTTGGTCTTCCTCCTCCAGATGAGAATGAGGAAGATCACCCCGAAGGTCCTCCAGCTGCTGACGGAGTGGACGGAAACCTTCCCGTACGACTTCAGGGACGAGCGGATGATGCGCAGCCTGAAGGAGCTGACCCACCGGCTGGCCAGTGGAGAAGAGGTCAGCAGTGTTTTTTACCCCGCCATTAGTTCATCATCCCACACAAACAGCCTGTCGGTCCGGATGTGGGGGAGCTAACAAAGGTTTCTAACCCGCTGTGGTGATGCTCAGCGTCATCACAAAAGCTGTGTTTTGCCGGCGGCACCGTGTCGTAAAGCTTCAGGCGGGCAGATTGTGATTTTATATTTTTTTTCTCTTTTCTTTTTTTGCTGATGGTGTCGTAGAGGGTCGATGGTGTAGCTCCGGCAACAAAGCAGCTTTTGAGGCCGGCTGAGTTGAGAGAAAAGCCCTATTGTTTGTGTGCGACGTGGCTTTTTTTTGTGTGTGTGTGTGTGTGTGGCGGGGGGCAGGGGGGTTGCCACTGTGGCACTCTGACTTTGGTTTGGAGGGATGAAAGTCAGCAGCTTAGCGCCACGCCAGCCTCCGTAGCACTGTTTGGATCAGAGTGTGACAGCGTCGGGCGGGCGTGGTTCTACGGCTGCAGATTGTCCAGTGAAAGTAAGTTTGACCAAGTGAAATCATTGGCATTGCATAATTTAGAAAAAGAAACCCGCCCTGTGACCTACTTCATACTACAGTTTAATGTTGTCATGACTCAAGTTCCCATTTCCAGAAGGGAACAGAACGGTCATTTGCAGCTGACTGCCTTGAGTCATGGAGCCGCAGATGCTGCAGTAGTCCGGCTGTTGTTGCATAACTCACAGTTTAGAAGTGGGTTTTATATTAGCTTTGTCTTTGTTTGGAGTCAAGGCAACCGGTTGTACTGCTCACGACTGTCAAATCACTCACAAAGCAAAAATATAGAGGAAGAAAGAAAATGCATATATTTCCATATATTTATATTTAAAAAGAGGAATATGGAAAGGAAAAATAATCCCACTGTATTGAGTCAAGTCCAACTTGACTTAATGCAAGAAAAGTTCTTTTTTATCAATAGTATTCTAAACATCAAGCCTTCAACACAGATTTGAATTTAATCAGAATATTCATATTCAATGCCAAATGTTTAATTTCCCCCCCAATTAATTTTCTTTTCTGGAATATGTGCAGTTTGCATTAGCAGTGTCGGTGGAGGATGCAGACCCTCACGTCTCAAACCCTGTCGCACCCACTCATCAATAGTACAAGCCGCAGTATTGATCCTGATTTAATCTAGGAATCAATGGTTGTCACATGACACATCTACAGCTCCCCACCTGCCCCGCCTCCCTGGAACTGCCAGAAATAGACGAGCTGGGACACCGTGGCGTGTCGCCCCCAGCAGCCTCTGATTTCACAGTAGACTGGCTGCAGTTGACATGAGCATCACCTCTGATGGTCCAAACAATCAGAAAGCCATTTAGAAAACCATTCCCCACTCGAAGGTTGTATTATGTTTAAAAAAGAAGAAGATAGAAATCATAACGACGGCCAGAGCAGAGTATTGGTTTCAGCAAGAGGCGGTAAACAGAGGGCTAAATATGCAGTTTTGTTTTGGGATAATTGGAGTTTATTGTAATTATCATGTTAGGATCCTTCAGCTGGAGCCTGGGATAAAAATGTGCGTCTGGAAACTGGTTGAATTCCCTTTAAATGGTCGATGTTTTTCTAAAGGTCTGCAGAACAATTTCAATATCTGACCTGGTTGTGTGACGACAGGTCGGTGAGACTGGTCAATAACACAGACTCACTCTGGAATTAGAAGCTGTCAGCCGTGCACCAGGGTGCAGATGCTCTGTCTGCAGGAGATACAGTCGGCAAGTGCTGATGTATTGCGTGCACGATGGAAGCCGCGGGCACATGTTCTCATTATGTGCACAGCGTGACCTGAAGTGTTCCTCCCCGGTGCCTGGTTCTTGGAGAGGCGGCGGAGGCGGCGGCCTCCTGGAGCTTCTCAAATTGCCACATGCAAACGTGGAGGAAGTGGAGCTGCACCAGCGTTTGTTCGTTCGTTCACGCGTCCAATCTACATTTTCAGCCTGTGATTGCTCAGACTGTGAAAAAAGCATTTTCTCCAACAATCTCGGGCTGCTCACCTTTCCAGATGAACGTCCTGACACTGCAAGACAGGAACATGCATGTTTCTCAGCAATTTGCTTTTGCTCCAAATGGTGTTTTGAAAATGGGATGAGAAGTGCCTGAGCTCAGGCAGGTCGTGCTCGCTGAGCTCTGCACCTCCCTCCCAGTGCCGACCACAGCACTCTGGGAAAAACGGGTTTTGGAGTCCAGAATAGATGCTTGGAAACATCTGGTCCAAGTGGAGTCCAGACCGCACTCAGAACATTCCACGGCCCCGATCGCTGCACCAACGCTGTCATTATGGACGTGGTTGGACATATATTTATACATATATAAGGACGCAGCAGCTGAGAGGAAAACAAGCACTGTGATCTCAATCTCCCCTCGTTTTGCCCCAACCTCCTGGTGCAGGCTTTTATTCATTTTTTTTTTTTTTTTTACACTGCCCATTTTTATGACTGTAGTACGCTAGGTTGATTTTGTTGCTTCTACATTATAAAGCCAGTTTGGATCCTGGGTGTATGTTTGGAGAAAGAGTTTTAGCCCAAATGGTTGCTGCATAATTTTATGTCTCAGCAACTCTGGGGACAAACATGTTTTTAGTTTGAAACACTTAAATAATGTGTTTTCTGGGTTTTCAGCCTCCCTGAACTCAACCAGAAGAAGGGCAGTCCACCTTTTACCTCTTTAGCGTGGTCCACTCAGTGTTCCAGCTCTTTGTGATGTCACAAAGGGGAGTGATACCTTTTCCAGATTAGTGACAAAGCCCCTAGCCTGTTGTTTTTGTTGGCTTCTCCCTGTGACATCACCTTGTCTTTGGTCCAACTCCAGTGCAACAGCTTTCACACTTTAGCTGAAATCTGAAAATTGTTTGACTTGGTGTCACGTGCTGCAACACGAGCAGTGACATCACAGCCAAAAAAAACAGGGACCTGCAGGGACACAATAGCGCTCAGCTTGTGCTGAGAGGCCGTCTGCCTCGAGGTGCCCATAACATCGAGACCAAGGACCCCCTCAACTGTTCCACCGGGACTTTTGTGATGAGCCACCACACACACACACACACACGCACACAGATACACAGCCTGCTCAGGAATATCAGGCAGGCTGTTGTCTTCCAGATCTGTTCTATATTTATCCGCCCCCGGCCCTCCCACTGTTTGCTCTGCGGACAGAAGCCGCGGCAGATGGCGCCTCGCAAGTGGCAACTGGAGCCATTTTCACTGGTGGCGCCTCGCCCTGACGTCCCGCTGCGCAGGACCGCGGCCCGCCGTGTAAACACCGTGCCCACTGAGTGGCTTTGATATTGGAAGTCGACGGCAAAGTGACGAACCGCTGATGGTAGATGCACAGCGAGAAGATGTAGAGAAGCCGAAAGCAGAGGAGCCTTAGGAGCCTTCGGAGCCTGTAAAGGTGCCAAATGATGGGAAACTCTATCTAACCCTAGAAGTGACAAAGACCATCCTCTGCACCTTTCAGGGAATTAAAAGTCTGAACACACAGCTCTATAGTCAAACCCTCTGTGATGTCACAAGGGGCACTGAAACCTCCTCCTCAGTGTTCCTGCCACCCTCTTCTGCCTACTTTGCCTTTTTGCCCTTCGGTCAGCGAAGCTCCAGCTGGAAATCACAACAAGACAAACAAATAAACCCAAACAGTGTTTTTAGCAGAAACCAAACTCTGGCCATTTGCAGACACTGCAGTATCTGCCAACCTCCAGTTGACTGGCTGACGCATTGTATATTCGTATTGTGGCGGACACACATCCGTTAGCCACGCAGAAGGATTTCTGACAAGCGATGAAATTGCTGCTGTTTTTTTTTTTTCCACAACTAATGTCAGCAAACCGCGACCACCGCTCACTCTGGCCGATGTTTCGGCTCCAGGCCCGTACACTCACCCCTGTCAGGAGGCTGGCCGTGTTTATTCTCACACTCTTGACCCCGAGTCGCCTCTGAAGGACCCAAATCCTTCAGGCTGAGCTGCTGCCAAGCACAGTAGTAGAGTTGTTCCAAAAGAGAGAGGTTTCTTAATCAAATTACACCGTCGGTTTTGGAAAATGAGTTGTGAAGGGGAATCATGTGTTCCTCCAGGAGGCGCGACCTTCTCCTCTGTGCACATAAAATCAAACGCACATGCCCCTGGTTTCCCACCGCGGCCCCTCGCCTCCCCCTCTTATGCAACTTGCGCTGATCTGTGTCAGCGACGGGGGAACGATTACCTAACGGTGAAATGTTTAGAGTCCGGGGAATGTTCAGAAGAGAACGACCTCCCGACCTCCGAGGCCAGAGAGCCAAGAGCCCGCCCCACCCCAGCCCACCCCGCTGAACCCAGAGGCCCTTAAGGAGCCCAGCGGGAAGAAGCTTGCACAACAACTCCTGATGGTGCTTCAACCGTTTTTCCCCTTTTTTCTTTTCGCTCTGCGGTTTGGGTTTGAGTCCTGCTGACGTATATCGTCCCCGCGTGTGCTGTAAATTCCACTGGTGTTGTTGTTATTGAGGAGCGGCTGGCTGAAGCGGCCAAGCTCACAGAGGCAGCTACTGGATATCGCACTCTGTCCTGCGTGAGTGTTGTTAAAGCTCAAGATTTTAACCCCCTCAAGTCACGTCGATCACTCGGTGCGAGAACCAAGTTTTTGGGGATGAATGAATTCTAACCTGCCAGTGTTTCTCCTCTGTTGCCGTCCACCAGGTGTACAGGAAGGCGGTGGGGCAGATGAGCCAGGGCCTGATCAGGAGACTGACGGTGCTGAGCCAGTACGAGGAGGCGCTGGTCAAGATCAACGCCACGGCGGCCGAGCGGCTGGCGGCGCTGAAGGCCAAGCCGCAGGCGTCCATCCAGCGGGACATGCTGTCCATCTGCAACGACCCCTTCACCGTCGCCCAGCAGCTCACGCACATAGAGCTGGTGAGAGCGCGTTGTTCTCAAGACAAAGTTGCGCTTGTTCAGTGTCGTTTGGTGTGTCCGATCACAACTTTATGATAGGAAATCTGAATGCTCAACTTGTAATTGATCTCCAACAGTTGTGTTTTTTAGAGTCAGTCGTTGTCATGCATCCTCCTCTGGATGTACGGCTCAAACTAACTTTTCCTCTTTCACCTCCGCTCAGGAAAGACTGAGCTACATCGGACCCGAAGAGTTCGTGCAGGCCTTCGTCCAGAAAGACCCCCTGGACAACGATAAGGTAACGTCTGCATTCCTGCTAAAGAAAAAAAAAAGGAATGAATGGCCTGATAAGGGAAAGCGAGCGGCCGTGGTTATGCAGTCATTTTTGGCTGACATCCCTGCATGCAGAGGCGAATGGTCCTCGTGTGTGTATGTGCATGCGTGTGTGTGTGTGTGAGTGAGTGTGAGTGAGTCGGCCTAGTTTCTGTTCCAGACAGATGTTTACACAACACAGAGGCCAGCCGTCGCTTGGGTCACGGCGAGGTCAGGCGAATGCTAGACTGGAGCGAAAATCATCCCTCGCCTCGCTGACAATTTATTATTAAAAAAAAAAAATCCACCTGATGTCGAGATGGGATGGTTCTGCATGCAGCTCATCTCCTAGCAACCAGCGCTGCTAAAGGTTTGTTTTGGGTACTGTGTGTGTGTGTGTGTGTGTGTGTGTGTGGCGTTGCTGCTGCTGCTGCTGCTCTGTCTGGCGTTCGGTTGCCAGGCAACAGCCCCTTGTTGGAAGCGAGGCGATGTGGGGGTTCAGGCTGCCTTTGTGCTTGGGGGCTGGCCGGCCTCGTACCCCCAATGAGCTGCTTTGAAAAGACGGGAATCATTCAGTCAGTGTGTGTGTGTGCGTGTGTGTGTGCGCGTGCGTGTCAAAATCAACGTGTCCACTAGCGGGAAATAGCACACAGGGGTCGGTGGCGTAAGGCCAGAGGAATGTGTGAAATGAGATCAAGGGGAATCCACACAAAGAACCGGCCAGCGTGACGTGAATAATCAACATGGAGTGAAGTTGAGCGCGATGCAGCGGTCGAATCAGCCCACAGAATATTTTATTTATTCATTCATTTATTTTCCACGGCGCTAAACAATGCCTTGATGGAAAAACTGTGTTTTTGCTTTTTGCAGAGCTGCTACAGCGATCACAAGAAGGCCAGCAACCTGGAGGCGTATGTGGAGTGGTTCAACAGACTCAGCTACCTGGTGGCCACGGAAATCTGCATGGTGAGTGTCTGACCTCTCCGACTCCAAGTGGATCGATGCTTGGATGGAGTGGCGGCGTGACACTTGGCTGCCTGCCAGTGGCCTCATGGTGCAGCTTTTCTGATCGCTGCCGTGAAATAAGCGCTAAAACTTTGACGCCTGTCTGTTCCGCAGCCCGTGAAAAAGAAGCACCGAGCTCGGGTCATCGAGTTCTTCATCGACGTGGCCCGCGAGTGCTTCAACATCGGCAACTTCAACTCCCTCATGGCCATCATATGTGAGTTGCTTTTCTTCCTCGTCTAGAAATGAATATTTATGTGCACGGCCTTGTTTTGGTGGGAACGCTGTCAGCACCGTCAGCCACGTTCGCTCCGAGATGATTTTGCGCCAGTGGTTTTTTCGACTTCCTCACTGGGTATTTCAAGCAGCAGGGAAATCCACTTGGACGTGTCAATGGCCCACTTTGTTTCCAACCCATGCGATTTGCCTCAGGCGACTGATCTTGCCAAGATTTTGATAGATCACATAATTGCAGGGGTGTTTAAGGGAGTTGGGGGAGGTCTTTTTCTTTGAACTTTAGCTCTGATCAAACCTCAACTATACAGTGACAGACTCGTGTTGGACTGAGTGTCCAGAGCGTTATCCAGTCTGGGGGAAATTTAAGAGCCTAGCGAGACATCCAGCAGTGATGGTGGTCTTCTGATCCGCCTCAGTGGAACCTCTACCGGGCGGGCTCGCACTCCGAACTGAAAGAGATGAAATGCGTCTGGACAGAGATAAAACGCCCGAGCTACGTTAGCACACTGGAAGCCCCCCTCGGGCACTGTAGACCAGAGGGCTCGGAAAAGGCAGGAGCTTGAGGGGAGCGGAGGGGGACATCTGGTCCTTCTCACAGGCCTGAGGGCCACAGAGCCCAGAGCAAAGGGCGGCGGTGGCGGCGGGATGCTGGGGGATGCTGGGGGATGATGGGTAAGCCGTCCAGGCAGATGGTCAGCACTGTCCAGAGAGAGTGAATACATGAGTAGGGGGCAGTTTGGAGGATATTGGAGTGGCAGCTGCTCTCTTGTTGCTCCCCTGAGAGACGATAGAGAGAGAAAACGCCACATGACGGGGTCTCCTCCACCAGCCTGGCCTGCAGGGAGCCACTGGTGGGTTTGCTCTTCCATTAAAGGGACATTTCACCCCACCTCCCTTTACCCGTTTAATCACCGCTGTCATCGGAGGCTCTGGTGACGTTTTCTAATCCACATAACAATTTTGGCCAGTAAGCCTGTGGTGACCAAGTGTTCAAAAACTTTCATATGATGACAAACATCAACATCAAGGCAAATGATCCACGCTAGCCTGTTAGCCAGGAGCTGTGCAGATGTTAGCTATCTGCTATCGTGCTAACTATTTCATTTACCTCCTAAATCCAAATTGGGACAAAGGATGGACTTCATGTATGAGGAGACAACGTTCCTTTTGTGGGAAAAAGGAATTAACATGAGCATTGTTAGCCCAGACCCACATCTCACGGCGCACTGCAATGAAAAAATGACACACACACACACACGGGTAGATATTGAAATATTGAGTTCTTAAATCTGGAATGGTAACGGATTAGAAAATGTCAGCCAATCCTCCATTGACATGGTGTGATGGATTGTAATAATATAATATTGATCTTCAGTAATGCCGCAGATATGGATCTTTTCATGGTTTTATCAATTTTTGCCCTTTTTGATAAGAGCAACTATGGAAGGAACATTGATCTGAATTAGGCTGAATGTAATGCGGACCTCGGTAGGAAGTGACCACGTCCCGGCTCATTGAGCGCCTGCTGGCGGTTTCTCTCTGATCCAATCCAAACCATCCAATAGGTTTTTCATCATAAGAAGCAGGGATTTGTACTTGGAGTGAAATGATTTGCGCAATTAACTACAACGGAGCCAGACACACACACACACACACACACACACACACACACACACACACAGATCCTGTGTCAGTGTGTCTTCTGTTCTCCTGGGCTGAAAAGGAGACGACATCAGCAACATATTAATGTCTTCTATAAAGGGGAGTGTGTATGTTTCCCAGTGGGGGCGACTAGCACAGCCAGCACCTGCTCACACAAACACACACACACACACACACACACACACACACACTGGCTGTCTTTGTGAACAAACGGTTTCCTGTGTGAGACACGTTCTGACACGGCGGCGGCGGCGGCGGCTGGACCTGCCTTTATTTCGGAATACAAAGTTTTTTTTAGCAGCCTCAGAGTCAAGATACGTTTCTCTGCTGCTTTTCCTTTGTGTGTTGTGATGTTGCGCCGCTCTGACGGTGACCCCTGGTGCGTGAACCTTCGCCGGGGGGCAAACAAACACACACACACACACACACACTTACAGACGGAGGATTACCATATGGGAAGCAGAGCTCTGGGAGGGGAAACGAGGCGTGCGCTAACTCTATTGTTCCTGTGGCCTTTCCTCCTCACTGCATCAGGAGAGACAACAGCGAAAGAAAGAAAGAAAGAAAGAAAGAAAGAAGGAAGAGGGGGAGGTGGAGGTGGAGGATGGTTGTTGTTGTCCTTGCGTGGCTGAATGGGAGCGCACCATGTGTTAATGCGATCACGTCATGCTGTCTCCTTGGATGCGTGTGATAGCTCCCTCATTGTCCCGTCTCTCTCTCTCTCTCTTTCTCCTTCTATCTATCCTTGTCTGTCTCTCTCTTTCCTCTGTCCGCCTCACAGCTGGGATGAACATGAGTCCGGTGTCGCGCCTCAAGAAGACCTGGAGCAAAGTCAAGACGGCCAAGTTTGACATCCTGGAAGTGAGTACAGTAGGATCACCAACATGAACTAAAAAAACAAATAAAACAAAACAACAAAAGTTAGAATTGCACAAACACACACACACACACACACACACAAAAGCCGGGAACCCTGAGTGATGGGCAGCGGTCAGAGGTCACATGGTAGAAAATAATTAGTTGGAGAAAACGTTCTTGGCTGGGTGAACTCCATCTTTCCAAAATGCACGATGACTCTGGGTTTATCGTGATGGACGACGATGACTAACCCGAATGTTAACAAGGGAGGGTTTTTCAGTTGGCGAATCGCTAAGTCAAGTGTCAATCATGACACACGTGCACCTGAGTGGGAGTAAAGAGCTTCTCTTTAACAACTAATAATAAAAAAATGGGGTTGTGCTGAGTAGTTGAGTTCTAGCTTGCAGCAGAGGTTTGGTGCACCATTGAAACCTTTAAAGTCATTGTTGCACAGGCCAAAACAATCCCATGTTGGAGTACCAAGCAAGTTTCCCCCACTGTCGGCCGTTCTAGATAATGGCAACAAGGGATGAGACAGTTATCAGAGATTCCTCTTGAGTTTAAGAACCTCAAGGAGGCAGGAGGTCCACCAGCAGAGTGACTGCAATATTTCAGTCATTGCTGAGAAATTACTCAGCATCATTTCACCTACAGCTTTTCTTTTGTGCGCGTTTGATTTAAGGCCTGTGTGTTTTTCCTCCGCAGCACCAGATGGATCCTTCCAGCAACTTCTACAACTACCGGACGGCGCTGAGAGGAGCCACGCAGAGGTCGATCACGGCCAACAGCAGCCGAGAGAAGGTGAGGGGGAAAAAAACTGATCTCATCTTAATCCCTCTTCTGTTCTGCGGGACTCGGCTTGTCTCTGTCAGCCAGCGAATCTGAGGAAGACAAATACACTCCGATTAATCCCGGCATTCCCAGGTTAAAGTTCTCCAGGAGGAAAAAAAACCAAAGAGTTACACTCTTGTCTTGCCAAAGGCGGTTTTTTTTTAATGTCTTAGCGGGATCTAAAAAAAACAAACATGAAAGTGGGCAGAAAGCAGCAGCAGCGGCAGCAGCAGCAGCAGCAGCAGCAGCAGCAGCAGCAGCAGCAGCAGCAGCAGCAGCAGCAGCAGCAGCGGCAGCAGCAGCAGCAGCGGAGCAGCAGCAGCAGCAGCAGCAGCAGCAGCAGCAGCAGCAGCAGCAGCAGCAGCAGCAGCAGCCAGACTCCCTCAGAAGGAAACGTCAGGAGCACTTGACTCGGCCGCTGATCCAGAAGTGACCTCCGCCCCCCCGAGGTCGCCGCTCTGCTCCGTCCACCAATTTAAGTGCTGTTGACGCACGCCACTTCTGCTGCCGCCGCCACTGCTGCTGCTGCTGTACAGATGGCGAGAGCTGATTGGAGTTATGTAAAAGTGTCGGCTCGTTATCTCTCCGCTCGCCACCTTTTTTTTTTTTTTTTTTTGACTTTATTTTTTTCTGACGGACTTGAAGGAGGGGAAGTGGCCCCCACCCACCGCTCTGCTGTTGCTTGTTTATAGCATCAGCACAGTGTCCCTGGATAGCGGACAGAGGTTGCATAACAGCACCGCTCAGGCCCGCTCGTCGCCCCGGGCCGGAGCAGAGCGGAGCGGAGGGGCTGTAAGTGGGTCAAGATATGAGGAGGGTCTCGCTTTCCTGCTCAGTGAGAGGTTAAAGAAAACAGAGCCTGCTGCCAGATCACATAGTGTTCCCCCCGGCCAGCCCACGTCACTGGTCAAGCCTCAGTGTGTGTGTGTTTGTGTGTGTGTGTGTGTGGTTGGATAACCAACCAGGCTGTGCGGCTTCCTGAAGGCAGAGACGCAAACACAGCCGGAGGAGCAGAGCAGAGGTCAGGGGTCACGGGACGGAAAGTTCCTCCGTGTTCTTGCCCTGGTGTCCGACTCCTCAGAGTCAGGGGGAGGGAGTGTTAAGGGGGGGTGGAGGGTCGGGGGTTGTTTACTGTCTCCTTCAGGCATCTGCGGCCCTGTTGACTCGGCCAGAAGAACAACAGAGACGACGTTCTTGCGTCATTTCAGTCCTGTTTTTCTTTTTTGTGTGTGTGTGTGTGTGTGTGTGTGTGTGTGTGTTCTGTTCTTGTTTTGCTGCGGTGTTCATCGAGAGTCATGGCAACGGTCCGCTGAGCACTCTCGCTCGCCGGCTTGGCCTCAGTCTTACGCAAAGCGACCACAGAAGATGAAGTGTTTGACGGCGGTTTGATAAAGATCAAGCGCTGTCGGGCCAATCATCTTTTGAACGCGCGGCAGCTCAAGAGAGATGAAAAAGGACTGAGAGAAAAATATGCACTCATTACGCCCATTTTCCAGATCTTTGTTTTGTTCCCATGCGGCTGGAACAAGGTCGTTTAGCCCGCTGTTTACAGCCGCCACAACTTCTCGCTCAAACCAGTGCTTTGTCGGACCCTCCACATTTTTGGAAGGAGATGAAAACAAATATCTCCCGGTGGGGCGGAGCCGACACCTAACCGAGAGTGTAGTCACTAACCTGGGAGGGTGTTGTACCCTTTGTGATGTCACAAAGTAGCGGTTTTCAGAGCTGTATCTTTTGGCACCTCCAGTGGAAGAAGTGAAGGATGACATTTTTTCAGAGACGCGTGTCGTTAGAAAGCTCAGGTGTTGCTAATTTCGGACTTTTCCAGCGGTGTCACTGATAGAAGAAAGTCCTGCAACCCCCGAACTCCCCGCAGACCCTCAGAGCGCCGCTCATAGACTTTGAGTTCGCCAGACTTGTCGAGTTGTCGACTAGAAACTCTGCCGAATGAAAACGTGGGGATGTTTTTTCGACCTTGGGTTGACTGAAAGGCCAACGGGTGAAGATTTACCGCTGAAATGTTAAACAAACAATTTCCTTCTCCGCCGTCTGTCGAACTTAATTGTCTATTCCGCTGCTTTCCCACTGCCGTTTCATTTTTAAAGGCTCCACCGTCATGAATGTTTGATAGTCCGGGGATGTGGGGATGTGTTGCCGAGCCCTCTCCTCAAGCACGGAGATGTTTTTCTTTTACAGGTCGCTGTTCCACATGTCCTGACAAACTGAAAACAAAATGTTAATTTTGATCAACCCAGTTTTGCAGCTTTTGATTTTTGTTCTGCTTGAGAATTTTGTGCCTCAGCCCCCCCCCCCAAAAAAATCCCTTCAGGGTAAAATCTGCTATTTTTTTCATTGTGGTCTTGGTGCTCCCCCATTTTCTTCTTCATTGACTTCTCTGTTGGTGCCCAGACACGCAGTGACCTGAATCATAGCATGGGGGTGGTGATGAATTATTTAGAGGATTTAAAGGGGATTTTTTTTCTCCCCCTTCTGGAAACTCAGCTCTTGTCTCAGTCTGCTGTTTTTGTTCAGATAAGTTCTCCTTTTTTTCCCCCCTTTTTTCCCCGTCGTGTTAAAACATGCTGCTACATGTGTGGGTGAAGAAGTGAAAGTGAGTGCGGCTGGATTTGTCCAGAAATTAAACAATGACTTCCTCCACCTCTCCACTCCTGTTCGTTTGAATTACGTGGTTTAGCAACCCAAGGAAATCTGTTGTTTTTCCTGAAATAACCATTTTCTACCCTCCCAATCTGCCAAAAGCAACTGCAACTTCAAATGAAGTCACACATCTGTATTTATTATCCTGTATTGATTCCTGCCTTCATAGTCTGTCACAGTAAAAAAAAAAAAAAAAATAGTCTGTCCGTCAATAATGTCTCTTGTTTTTGTGTTTCTTGCTGTTGTGTTTCATTAAAAATAAAAAAGCAATGAAATATTTATATGTAAAAAAATAACCCTTTTCTTCCTCTGTTGCCTTGCAGATTGTCATCCCCTTCTTCAGCCTCCTCATCAAAGACCTCTACTTCCTCAACGAGGGCTGTGTGAACCGGCTGAAAAACGGGCAGATCAACTTCGAGGTAAACTGAACTGGGGATTTTCAGCCCGCGGCTAAATATCACCGCCCGGCAACGTTTGACTTACTATTTATGACCCATGACAACAATTTCCACGTCTATTTACGTCCACTTCCCTAAAGCGTTTTTAGTGAATGGAGAAGTAGGACTTGAGGTCAGCTGTGTTTCCACGGATGGATCACAGTGACCAAAACTGGTGAATATTTCCACTGGTGTTCGGTCACGGCCGTGGAAACTCAGCTGACAACTTTCTCACGCTGGGAGTTTTTTTTTTAAATAGCCAATCAGGACAGTGGTTCCTGAAGGTCATCATTTATGTGTTTGTTTTTGTCTCACAGTAAAAAACACAACTTTAAACGTGTATTTCTTTTAATGAAAATGCTCTGTTTTATTTCAGAAATTCTGGGAAATGGCCAAACAAGTGAGTGAGTTCATGACCTGGAAGAAGGTGGAGTGTCCCTTTGAGAAGGATCGCAAGATTCTGCAGTACCTGCTGACGGCCCCGGCCTTCACAGAGGACGGTAGGCAGCAAATCCAAAGTTGTGAAAAGTCCTGTTCGCCTTTAGATTTTCACATCTTCACCTCCTAGTGAAAATTGTTTTGAACAAAATATAATTGCAATTGGTTAAAAATTGGATGGGAGGTTGGTGGAGCTGTCTACACAACAAATCATTTTTCTGTCGAGTTTTCCCACTTTCCTTGTTTTGAATGAAAAGCTCCTATTTTTCTCAATCCCAGACCACTTTTTTTTATAGTTTGTCCAAATGTTCCCTTTAAAGAGGTGTCGCCGGCTCGGGCTCCTGCGGTGTCTTATCAAAAGGCCCTGCGAAATCCCACCGCCATTTTTTCGGACTGTCATGACTGCGTGACCTCAGACAGTGTCTGGCCGCCTGTTCTTTAGTCTGTCTCTTTTCACTTAGCAAGAAAGTGTTGGAAAACAGGAAGTAGTTGTAGACAGAGTTCCCCGCGAGAAACCCCACCTTTTATGAAAGCAAATAATAAAATTATTTTAAAAATAAACAAACCAACTCAAAATAGAATTTAAAAATTTAAAGATTTTCTTGTTCTTGCTGCAGCGCTGTATCTGGCATCGTACGACAGTGAGGGCCCTGAGAACAACATGGAGAAGGACAGATGGAAGTCTCTGAGGTGTGTATTAACGCACGCACACACACACACACACACACACACACACTCACTCCCCCGAGGGAGTCTTTCAATCACGACTGTCTTCCTTGGTCCCGCTGACGAGGCCGACCCGGAGGGATGTGGGTCACACGCTGACGCTGACACACACACACACACACACACACACACACACACACACTCACACGAGCGTGCGCACACGCAAAGACGCGCAGGCCAGTCAATAAATGCATTAAAGCGCACACAGGTGCTCATCCTTCATCTCTGTCACGAAGCACAAAGGACATCAGTCATTTTGATGCAATTACACCCTGTCATCCTGCAACCACACACACTCTTGACAGCCCCAACCAGACATTAGTATGTGGGGAGATGGATGGAAGGAATCCAGGTTTTTTTTTTTCCCTTCTCACTTAATTGATATACAAACTGATTCAGTGAGCGCTTTGCTCCCCGCACCACAATGAAATTCATCCGCCAGCAGTTTTATCGAGATCTGGAAGATGCGTCTCGGGGAAAAAAAAATGCCCCTCCCACCCCGCCCAAAAAGAACAAGAACCTTCACACCGAGTGACAGTGGCACATGGGTTATTCATGATGTTTCAAATATTTCAATATTTCATGTTTTCCTCTGAGTCGTGTTAAATACAACCAGACACATTCTCGGCTAATTGTAGCTGCCTGGCCTCTTGTCAATGAATACAGTAGATAAACGCCTTTGAAACATCAATATGGACCAAGAATCCAATGTAAACAGATAATGTAATGTAATGTAATGTAATGTAATCCTTCAATGTGTAAAAATATTGAACGGGAAAAAACTCACTTAACATTAGACAATATTCTTCAGTCTTCAGGTCACATGACATCATGATTACTGAGATGAAATACTCAATTATAAGCAAAATACCACGATGAAATAATAGAGTACGCTGTTTACCTTTTATCCAGTGAGATATCTGGCATGAAAATCACTCATGAAACGCAGGATTTTTCTAATTACATTGCTGTGTATTAATATTTCTCTAAATGAATGAAGGCCTGTGAATGTTGGGCTGGAGCCCAGTGGGGGTGGATTATTTCTTTCCCCTCTGCCATGTGTTTTGTGCTGGTATTTTCACAGAGTGTTTGCCATGCAGCCTCTCCTCTCTGCAGCCCCCTGAGCTTTGTCTCCGCTGCGACACGATCTGTCACTTTACTCTTGCTAAGCCGCATCAGCAGATTGTACAGCGGGCGGGCGGGCCCGGATGTAGGCTGCTCCAAAAAAACAAAACCAAAGTTAGCCGAGGTTGAAATCGAGAAAAGCATTGATTGTGGGTTTAAAGCCTAATTTGAACGGTTTAAAAAAAAATAAAAAATGCAATGAATTCAAATGCTTTGACACTGAGGCAGAATGTTTGTATCTACATCTCAGGATGGATCCTAACAGTGGCCTCTGCCTCCTCTCCACAGATCCACTCTGCTAGGCAGGGTCTAAACTCCTCAACGTGGAAGCAGACGGATGACGGCCGTGTCAAAGCCAGCTGTGCCCTGTGGGCGGCGCCGTCGTCCAAGCAAAGTATCCCCGTCTTGTGAAGGGGGAGCGACAATCTCTACGTCGGCCGGCGTCGGATCTTCTGTTTTCCTGCCCGCCTTTGGAGTCTTATGAAGCTCTGCTTTCTCTTCTTACCCTCATGCCCTGTGTGCTGTATGATTCACAACAGCAGTTTTTCTTCATCTTTGTATGACTTTATAGTCTTTTATAAAAAACAAAAACTGAAAGAAACACAGCAGACCCTCAGAGTAAAAGCCCAGCTAGCTTTTTTTCTGCCTCCGAGCGTTGGGTCCTTGGGGTCCCCACTAGTTTTCAACAAGTTGATGTTCTCTTTTTGTATCAACACTGCTTCAAAGTTAGCCGCTGGTTGGCTGACGTGAAAGAGACCCTATTACCGTTGGTTCCATAAGCCAGCACTCTTTGTATCATGAACTCGAACCTTTTACACACTGTTACTGGCAAGCTAAACACTATTTGTGGGTTTTGTTTCCTTTTGTATATTGCCTGCGTATCCGTCACTTCATGTTTTTGAAGGTTATGTTAATTGTTACCTGTAAGGAAAAATAATGCACTGGCTGCAATTTAAATAAACTTTGGTTTGTTTGTTTGTCTTGTATAAGATATTGTGATCCCCCCACCCTCTTCTTTCCACCTGTTGTTTATCTCTGACACACCGCTGAATCCCTTACAATGGCTTTAAATTAAGGCGTGCAGCATCCTTTAGACGTTGGACCTAGAGCTGGAGAGTCTGCTGGGGGCTCCGACAAGCACTCGGCGTTGACACAAACCCCCAGTGAGCTTAAATGTGAGGCGTCTTGACTGTTTCCTTCCTGTTGTTCTCTGATAATCAGTGTTAAAATAGCCATCTGCTGCTGAGACAACCCAGGCTACTGTCTGTCCACTGTCCCCGAGTAGAGTGTGGTTGTGCCGCCCCCCTGTGGTCAGGCTAGAAAAGTGAATGAATTGGGTGGCTGACTAAAGTGAGACGTTCTGTTTAAATTCCCACAAATGATCACTTGGTTCGTTTATATTTTGTATTCTTGTATTATTAAGTATTGGACGTTTCTCAGTATTTTTGTTTTATTTATAAAAAGTTTGTGTTGTCATTTTCTATCCTTTTACCAACACTCGCTGTTATTTTATTTTGTTTATTTAAAATTGTACGAGGCACACGCTTGAGTCGTCATCAGATATTGGCTAAACTTTCAATGTTGTGTTTTTTAACAATAGTTTGTATGTCACCTATTTTCTAAAGGCATTCAGACTATGAAGTTGAATATTTTTTTTGACTGACGTTGGTTTTGCCTGGACTGTTCCTCTCTTTACACTGAGTGCTGTCGCTGTGTTCACTGTGTACATATTGTCTTTCCCTCCTCCTCAAGTTCTTTCTTTTATGTTGATTGTCAAGATGGAATAGACACGTTTACTATTATTACTATTATTATTATTATTATTATTATTATGAACAGTAGTGTTTAAAAAGAGTAAATAAAAGAATGTCTAAAAATAATTTTGTGACTTCCTTTCTTATGAATAGAAATCTGACATTGTCAGTTAAAGTTCCACTATGTAAAATTGGCTGAATGCCCTAAAAATGAAATGAAATGACCTTTAATAAAATCCATGTGTATCTTATTTGTAAGATAGAGGAGTAAACAATAAGTTAAAGTTTGTTAGTGGCGCAGGCAGAAACTATTTTGGAGACTGAGGAGAGCAAAACCTTTACATTGTGCATTGCAGAGACAGTAACAGTTTTACAGTAGAAGTAAATAACACCGTGGTGCGCAGACTACCACTAGGGGGTGCAGTTGGGTTGGCAGTAGCCTGGAGCTTCGCGTCTCTTACTTACTCGAGCAATATTGCTCTGAAACAGCTATTCCTCAAACCTTATCGGGCCCAAACACGCCGCTGCCATCTTATCCTCAGGAATTAGTTTACAAAGTATATATAAAAATATATATAAAAAACTGCCGCAGTAGAGACACATTAATGAATATACCCAAGTTGTAATCGCAAACCCACTCATTTGGATTTTTGACCACGCCGACTTGCTGTCGTGCACGCCCCCGCCATGGGACGAGAGCCACGGTGAGACGGGTGGGCGGACCACGGGAGGCTCCAGGCTGCATCCCGAACACCGGTGCCTACCCCCCCGGCAGCTTGGAGACATCTTCCCCGCTAAGCTAGCGCGTAGCAGCAGCGATGTCAGCGAGACCCAAACACGCCAACTGTTCGGTCCAAGGCTGCAAACACCAGCACCAGTCTCTACACAGGCTCCCCGTGTCGGAGGACAGGAGAGCCCAGTGGCTGGATTTCGTGTTTGACGGCAACGTCCCGGCGCAGGTGGGCAAGAACCCCATGGTGTGTGCCAACCACTTCCTGCCGGACTGCTTCACTAACCTCGGCCAGTACGAGGCGGGACTGGCGGGGAAACTGTGTCTCAAAGCTGGAGCCACACCGACGGTTCGAGACCAGACCGCCGAAGAGAGAGCTCCGAGGGACCGCTCGCATCATGCCCGCAGTGAACGGCCGGCCAAGGGCTGTTCCGAGGCGGAGCCACGGATGGAGCAGGTAGGGGAGGCGGGAGAGAGACGGAGACAGGCCGAGTGAGGGATGCTTGTTATATTAAAGGTCCCATATTATGCAAAATGCACTTTAGTGCGCTTTTCTATCAATAATATGCATCTCCGGCCTGTCTACGATCCCACCCGGTATGAAAAAAGTCCGTCCTCGACCCTCTTTAGCTCAGGGTTGCCACCCGTCCCGTTTCCCCCAGAATTGTTCTCTTTTTTTCACCACCTGTCCCGGGAAATATAAAATCTCTCCCGGGACACAATTTGTCCCGTTTTTTAGGGAAAATGACAAAACCTCATTTGATTTCCGTCTGTGGTCTAGATAGGGTTGCCAACCCTCCCGTAAAATACGCGATTGTCCCACATTAGGCACTAAAAAAAAACCTGTCCCGTAATGAACTGATACGGGACGCACTTCACTTTGTCCCGTATATTTCGGGGACCCCCCCTCCTCTCCTTCTTTCGAAAATGTGTGCTTCAGACGTGCAGACTGTACTTCAGTAACATAGTGACGTCACTAAGTCACGGAAGTGCACTCGACCCCCTCCCCTCAGGTTAGTGGCACCGCCTCTGGTAAAGGTTTGTCACACCCACAGAAATTCCAGAAGCTGCACCACGTTTTACTGCTCGCAAACGCTCCGGTGAGAACAATGGCGAAACCACGATCGGGAAGAAGGGGTTGCTCTGTTCCTGGCTGCACTAAGGAGCATCCCAGTCTTTTTCTAGGTCCGTCGTCCGAGTCTTTGAGAAGACAGTGGATTGATTTTATTTTTGAAGGGCGTGTGCGGACAGCAGTTCCAAAACTGTTGTATGTGTGTGCTCACCATTTCGCGAAGGACTGTTTTGTTAATGAAAGCCAGTTCAACGCTGGATTTGCACAACGTTTAAACATAAAGAATGGATCGGTCCCAACGGTTCGTGACGCGACCAAAAATGAGGAAGATGTAAGTTTTCAACACTTTATTTTGATTTACTGTTTAGCCTTCCTTCCTAGCCTTTCAATGTGTTTTTAGCATTGCAGCTAACGTAAGGCAACGCTACAACATAGTCTCTGTAGTAACGTTAACGTTACGTTTAAACGCAAATGTAATGTAAACTAAACGGGGACGTTAGTAGAAAGCTGTGTGAAAATGTGTTCCAAGAAATAAGCTCCTTATTTGCCCTGGTGATGGTCAAACTCAGTTCGATTTCCGTAACATGGTAGGTTAGCCGCAGCAGTGGAAGCTAACCTGAGAGGTGGGCTAAAAACAATCCCCCGCTCCCGGCTAAGCAAAGCTAGTTTGTTACGGAAGCCGAGAACGAACATGTATTTTTGTTTATACACCGTCTTCTCGCGATAAGACCTTGTTAATTCATTAACTTTTGGTTGTTAATAAGTAAATGAATCCGAATGTCGTCTCCAATAGAAATACATGATCTAACTTCCCTAACCAGCCGTATGAATGACACTTTTAGGTACAACCTGGTATGTTGATCAGAAATGTGATCTGCCACCTTCACCTCCATCATCAGACTTGGAAACTAATCCCACAATTACAAAAGTCTGCTCCTATATTAAGTTAACGAGATAAGTTAAATTTGTTATCACGAGAAAACAATATATTTGTGATGTCCAAATAACATATTGATAAGTATTTATCACAAGATAACAGGCGAATTACAACAACAACAACAACAACAACAACAACAACACACACACACACCAAAACAAAAATACATTACGTTCTTGCCTTCATAGTTTATTGTGGGAAGTCGACCACCAAATGTAATTTATCAAACCCATAAATGGCCATAACGGGGCCTCTTCAAGGACTGACATTGTTTGTTATCTATGTATTTTTCCCTTTTAGAGTGCAACACATCATATCCTGACAAACACGCTGCACATCAAAGCAGAACGCCAGACCGACCGTCAGGTGCAGTTCGGCCCTCATCGGATATCTGTTGGATCGCAGGCGGTCCGAGCTCCCTCCACCAGATCAGTAGCCACACAGCTGTCTGCTAAAACATTAGCTCAGTCCGTAAGAAGCAAAGGTCAGTAGGCAATGTGGACTGTAGAGTGGTGTATGAGTGATTGGTTCAGAAGAGACAAGGAGGAGAGAGACTTGTTTGAAATATATAAAATACAAGCGAGTGTGTGTGCGCACAACATCTAAAGCTACTCTCCTTGTTCCTGCTCAGCGACTCAGGCCACGGCATCGCACAAGTCTGTCGGCACGGTGACCACCCACCAAAACACGTTGCTTCAGTATCTCTTCACGCACGTTGACGGCCCAGGCGGTGACCCCTCAAAGGAGGTCCGGCGGTCAAAGAGAGCCCGTCTCGAATGGACCAATGGGAGGCAGAAGGACCAACAGGAAGTTGCAATCACCCTTCCACCACCACACAGCCCTGCACATGAGCCCTGTGCATCCTGGTAAGATGTCACCACTGAAATACATTTCTTGTTATTCTTATGTTTATACATTCATTCATTCATTCATGTCTGTATGTATGTATCAGAGGTCGGGTTTCTACATGTCTAGTTGTAGATCGGATGTCAATTGCAAACGAATGGAAATGAAAAACTAATTGAAAAAAAAAAAATTAAGTACTGGTACAAATATATTCTGACAGGTGTATTTATTCACTTATTAATTCATTTATTGATTCATTGATGGATTGACTGATGCCATCAATCAATCGAACTTTATTGATGTTGCGCCGAATCACATCTGCAAGCATTTCACATGAACTTTAATGTCAAACTTGATGATCTTAACGAGTGATTCATTGAATTTCTTCTTCCTCTCTCTTTTCCATTTTTCTCACAGTGAGGACTCCACCACAGAGTGCCAGGACGTGAGGTACATGGTGTCGGAAAGCTGCCTGAAAGACCTCTTCCAGACGTGTCCCGTGTGCCAGAAGCAGTGCGAGGTGACGCAGCGGCTACAGGGGACGTGCGTGTCCTTTAGCCAGCGCTGTCCCAGCTGCCTGTACTGCAGGACATGGCAGAGTCAGCCAACCAGAGCAGACCCTGCTGCGGACAGCCCGTCCCAGAAAACCCCTGTTCCCAGGTCGAAAGACCGCTGAAGGAAGAGGTCATCACAGTGCTGGTCTCTTAACTCAATCCATCAGTTCATCAATCAAGGACAAACTGCCAGGCCAGGATTATGACTTTTCCATAAACGTCCGGGAATTCCCATTGCCTGCCTACAAAACTGTGTTTTCCAAAAATTTGTCATTTCTGAAAGAAACAGGACGTCGTCTTTAATGATAAATGATTTCTGCTTTCCTTTCTTGTGATCCATCGGAATTTTTTGAAGCAGTTCCAGAATTAATAGTGAATGACAAGTTTTGCCTTTACGTACTGTTTGAATGTGAGCCATAAATGTCTTTTTTCATGACCCAGTTACAAAGTTTGTAGTCCATCAGGACAAAGAGCTCAGGGTGTTGGTGGATGAACTGGAGACCAAGAGGTTGCGTGTTCAATTCTCATGTGAGCTGGTCTTATAAAGATCTATCAGTCAAAATATGCGCTCATAACAATACTCTTCAATCTTAACGCTTTCATTCTTAATGCAAGCTATATTTATAACTCTATTATTATTATTAGTATTATTATTATCTATTTTGTTTTTCAAAACATTCCACCTGAAAACTCCAATAAATGCTAATCGGAAGCGATCACCGTGTGCACCCCTCGGGATCCCTCTGAGAGTGAGGTCAGCAGTTGGCCTGGATATTTTGGCTGCAGACGAATCAGCTTGGCCACATGCCGCTATTGTTGCTGAGCCTGTCGATAAAATGCGGTGCTGCCCCGGCTGCTCAGACTGGCGTCACAGACAAACAACATGTCGAAACCAATTGATTGTTTCCAAAAATGTTGGTGCCTCCAGCTCTCACTCTGGACTGGAGACAAAACAGAGGAGGGATCTGCTGCGTCTGCTACCAGCCACGTGTTCAAATGAGATGTTTAATTCCAATGCCTCAAACTATTAATTCCACAAACGGTTATTTATGTTTATTCATATGCAACCAAGACTGTTTTTTTTTTTACTAGACAACATCCAATAATCCATAATCACAAATATTATTTTTCCATTATGCCGGTCGCCCATAAGGTCCTAATAGTTCCATGTGAATCTTCATAAAATAGTAGGCTGACAACATGCAAAGGTCAGTGAAGCCACCAGGTGGCGCACCAGCTTGTACTTTTTCCTATTTCCAAATTTGTGCCTCAGTAGATGTTGAACCTCGTGTTTATGTACAGTTTTTTTTACGAAGACATTTTCTGTTAATTTTTATTGATTCAAATGTAGACAGTTCACAACGTATAAAGCATAATGTCATCAAATACCACGTCGCTCCAATTCATACACACTAAAAGAAAACATCCACTGATACGTGCATGGTTTACCACGTGACTGCAACAGCCGCCGTGTTGAGAAAATATGAATTATAAAGAAGAGGGGGGTTGATTTTTAATTTTTAATGCACTCTTGGAAATAAAGCGCAACTTTTGTGTCGACGTCATGTCGTCGCCGATGCGATTCAAGGGAGTGACGATGTCACGCTCGCGGAACGCGAGAACCGAGGAGGATGATGATGATGAGGAGGTGTGGCGGGAGGAGAGGGAGGAGGGAGGAGAGGATGCGGAGCCAGCAGAGCTGTGGATGGACCCGCTGCTCCACGGATGCTCAAACGAGGCAGGCTCGTCTGGAGGCTGAGCAGGTAAGAGCCGAGGATGACTCACTAGCAAACACACGTTTTCTTTTCAAACCAGCTGCGTCCCAGGGAGGCGAACAAGAAAAAGGAGGAGGAGGAAAAGAAAAGAGGAGCGAAGCGTCGGAAGTTGCAGGTGCCCCGGTGATGCTTTAGTGCTGAGATATGAAAGAATGCGTCAGTAATTGTTATTTTTAAAGTTTTGGTAACATTACTATGACGTCACCATCAGTCGCTGCGCTAGTAGCCCGAATCTATACCGCAAAATTGATTCATTATTTCACAGTTTATGAAGGTCTTCCGAAAGATTTAAGGAGGAAGATTGAAAAAAAAAAAAAATGCTCACCTGAAAGTGTTGACAGATTTATTTTCGATTTATTTTCTAATTCCGTGTTTTGAGAGTAAAGTGGGAGCACAGTCTGACCTGGCATTTACTCACCACAGGGGGCCAATCAGAGCAGGTATGTGATGAATGAAGTCGGCAGTGTGAGTGAGTGAGACAGCGAGACAGTTCCCCAAACAGCAAGGCGCAGGATTGTTCACGCTCATGTTGTGCTGCTTCCAGTGACCCCCAACGTCCTCCTAGACTGACATCAAACAGCAGAAAGTGATGCCAGAGCTTTATTTTGACACATTTCCACAAGCTTCCTGTTGGGGAGGAGGGGTAGGAGAGGAAGGAGGAGGGGGCTGGCTGGGGAAATGTAATACTTCCTGCCTTCTGAATTATAAATGCGGTGGACAGTCATTCATCATTACACACTGCTCCACCCTCTCACCTCTCAGTCATCGCGCCACAGCGTCGCCTCGCCTGTCCGAAACCCAACGCCACACTTCCTCAGACGCTCCCCCCCCCCCCAAAAAAAAAATGTCCCTGTGCTCTCTGAAAATCTCACCGCCTTTGTGTTAAATTTCATTATCGCAGCAAATATTGACCGAGCTCCTCTCCTCGCTCCCCACCCCCCCTCCCCCAGGTGACAAGATGGGGAACGGCTCCATGAAATCCAAGCGCTACAAATGCACGGACGGCAGCTTCAAGAAGTCGTCCCTGGACTCCCTGAGGGCCCGCGTGGTGGATCTGGAGAGGGAAGGCCGGAGGAAGGACGAGGAGCTGTGTGCCAGAGAGCAGCAGGTCAGGAGTCTGCAGGAGCAGCTGGCCAAGCAGAGCCGAGCGCTGGCCCAGCTCAGCCAGCAGCTGCAGGACAAGTGCGTCCAGCTCAACAAGCTGCAGGACGTGATGAGGAACCAGGGCGGAGCCCAGGTAGGTCTGCCCTCCAGGCCGCCCTCCGTCAGGACCGGGAGCCGGGGAAGCCCCAACCTGGGCGTTCGCATCAAGGAGACCCTCAACAGGAGGAGAGGAGCCAAGGAGGGAGTGTCGGCCGAGCCCACGTCCAGGACCTACGACTCTAGCAGCCTGCCCAAGTTCTCCTTCGATAAGGCCCGGGTGCCCAAGGACGCCAGGTGAGAGGGGGTGGGGGGTAAGAAAGATACCTTGCTGAAAGGAAACATTGCAGTTCCATTAATGGAGAAGCAAACTTGAACTGAAAAAAAGATACTGGTCATTTCTTCTGTTTTGTTGTTATTTTTCTTTGATATATTCAGTCTTGGTCTTGTCTTGGTCTCAATGTTCTCCAATCTTGATAAGGTTCTGGTCTCGGTTGATGCGGTGGTCTTGACTGCAACGCTAGTCCTCGCCCTGCGGCTCCGCCCCCCTTTTAGAAGAGTGAGTGACCCAATGGAGGCGGGAGGAACAAACTCCATCCCGGATTCCTGTCGTCTCCTCTGATTTTACGAAGCCCCAGAGTGATAATTTATCGCGCACGATGAGGCGGGTTGACAGACCACCCACCAGCCTCCCCCCGCCCCCCATTTCCCACCCAGACCACCGCCCTGCCGCCTCTCGTGATCTACAGTTTCTCACTCGGCCGTGACTCTTCACCTTTCCACTTTACAACTCCCCCAAAGGAGGAAGCCACGTCTTCTTCTTCTTCTTCTGACCTGGGGCCCCCTGAGTGCCACAGCTGTTAAAACGCACCGGCGGCGAACTCTGACAGCTCGCTGGGATTTTTTTTGTGTTGTTGGCCGTCGCACTTGATTCACAGCTAGAAAGAGCCCTGGTTGCAGACGGTCATCTCTTCACAGGAGACAAAGTATTTATCAAGAGGCCGAAAAAAGAAAAAGAAAAAAACCCAAAACGGTGTGAGTAATGTGGAGGTGGGCGTTGGCCGCGGAGCCGCATCAGCGCCTGTGTTCTTGTAGGCGGACTGAGAATAAAAGCGCAATTAAAGCTCTGGTACGTTTGGAAGAAATGCAAAGAAAAATGCAGTGAAACATCTTCTCAGTTCAAATGAGCTAAAGTCCAACTGTAGCATTGAGTTCAGGAGTGGCGCTCGGTGGCTCCCTCTGCTGCCGCTGGTTGGACCTTCAAAGATGTTTCCTGGCTAGGAACCATCTCATCTTCAAGTGTGAATTCATGCTGATCCGTCTTGAAAAGCTCAGACTGGAACTGTTCACTTGGCCAGAGTCCTTTAAGGAGACTGAAGCTGTAGCTTAGGGACAGAGATCTTTTCCATTTCAGGAAGAACAGTGAATGCTTTTCAGACAACAGCCGACGCATTCAGGGGGTGTTCTGGGGTCTGATGCTTGTCACCTTCACCCCCTGCTGTCGCCTGTTTCTGAACAGTGTGAAGAAGCTACTGACGGACGGCCTGAACAAGAACCAGTACCTGAAGAGGCTGGAGCTGCAGCAGATCAAGGACATGGTGGAGTGCATGTACGAGCGCACCTACCTGCAGGGAGAGTACGTGGTCAAGCAAGGGGAGCCTGGGAACCACCTGTTTGTCCTGGCAGGTAGGTCCACTCGTGGTCGGATCTTCTCATCTTCTGCTGACGCTGGGAAGAAGTAGCAAGAAGTGAATTATTTCAAGTCAAGACGTTTTCTCCCATTGCATCCTATACGCACCAGTTTTTTAGCTGCGACTTCACTACTTCCTGGTCACATGTGACGTCTTCATTCTTTCTGTCTTTCTTTTTCCCATCAAATTCATCAGCTTCAGTCATTTTTTTGCCTCAGAGGCAATTATTCATGCTGTTCCACACCCATGCAAACAGAAAAAATTAGGCCAACTGCAGACTGGCACAGTACTAAAACAGACCATCGGCTCCAATTCCAATTGAAACCATCAACGACTGCCATTGATCAGCCGAGCGCTTCCAGTCAACGTCTCGCTGGTTCTTTTCACACAACGATCGCACAAAGACGTTTTGTTCTCCGCTCGGCGAACCCACCGGTGTTTCCATCCACTGCGGCTGAAACTGGTCCGACAAATGAGAAAGTTAGAAAAAGTTCAGTTGTTATATTGCGAAAGCGTTTTCACACATGGGGGAGGCGAAACACTGGCGTGTCGACAAAAAGACGTGCGGCGAGAACAGCCAGAAGACCTCGATGTGGAGGAAACAGGAAACGGCCAAAACATGAACTAATTAAAAAAAAAAGACTTAACTCCTAAATGTCTGTGGAGTCTTTTTTTTAATTAGTTCATCTTTTGGCCGTTCCCACCATGTAAAGCTCTAGTTTCTGGCCGTGTGTGTGGTTGGACGCTTGACTGGATCTCTAGCACGACTTCCTGTCCATCTTGATTATGGATGATATTTAAATACACATGTGTTCCAATTTCCTTTTAAACCAAACATCACTGGAAAACCTCTGAAAAACACGACAAGCAGATTCAGTCTTCCGGCCTGATTCCACACCACTGTTTCTGCCGGTTTAAAGCGGCGCCACTGTGGCCATTTCCAGATTCAATACATTTAATTTCGGTGGTCTCGCTCCAACAGTCAAACAAGGTTTGTTTGGTCTGAGCTGCGCAGACCAAAATCAGCCTCTCTGTGTCTCAGCCCGAAGAGGCTGTTTTGGCTCCCCCCCCAGACCTGCTCCCACCGCAGGCTCCGCCTTGTGACAGCCAATCACGAGGGAGTGTCCTCTGTCTGTCCTGTCGGCTCTTCGCCGTGACAGCAAGCGCACATTTAAAAGCAGCTTCACGCCAGACACCCTGTTATGTCTCTTCGTCTTCAAAGGAGAAAACTGACTGACTGGCTCAGGCTCAGATGGAAGCTTTTTGGAATTTCCAAGAATTCCAAACACTGCAGCTGCCCTTACAAGGTCAAGAAACCACCTCAATCATTCGGAATGCGCTCAAAGTTTAATTGAAAAATCAAGAAAACAACCCCCCAAAAAACTTTAACTGAAAGGATTCTTTTAATGTTAAAATATAATGTTTATAATGTGCTGAACAATTTTTCAAATTTACTGTTAAACACATAAGTAAAGCACATTAATATTCTTAAGATGCCAAATAGATAGTAGTCTGAGTTACTGTTCAAGGTGTTTTTGAAAGATTTGTCCATTAACAAACAGCCTGGGAAAAGCAGGTCACGGCAGGAGTTCGCTCGCTGCTCTGATGCCTCCACTGCTGCTCTGATGCCTCCACTGCTGCTCCTCTCACACGCGACTCTCGGCGCTCCCGGGTCTCTTTGGGACAACCGAACGGCAGCTGATCAGCTGCTGGTGAAACGACCCCGTTCGCTGACGTGACCGTGACAAAAAAACAGGCGTACCCTCCATCAGCTTCCACAGGCAGAGGATCAGTCCGCCGCGGCAGCCTGACTTTCAGGACACACGAAAACAGTCTGAAACCAAATGAATCAGACAAATGTGTCATGTTTTGCCACCGAAAGTGAATTCATTAGCGTTTCCGCTGCTGCGCTTTGAGTTGCTGCTGATGATTAAATGATTCGTCAGCGATGAAGGCCGCTCGATGTAATCCCACAGATGGCAGGAGACGGCGATCGTAATCTCATTAATCAAGCGTTTGACTTGACTCATCTTTTGATTTCACTCGCTGTCAAAAAGATGAAGATGAGTTTGTCTCCTCTGTCTGAGAAAAAAGAAAAATCAGTGCTGACATTTGGACTTTTTTTTTTTTAATTTGCTCAGGCGTGAAAGTCTGGCGTGGCACAGTTGGACAGTATTTAGCGTCAGTTAATGTAGGAAAGCACCATTTTTCAAGGGCTTTTTCACAGCAAGCTATCCGATGCCGACTGACTGTTTTCTTGTTCCAGACGGGAAGCTGGACGTGTTTCAGCACAACAAGCTGCTCACGTCCATCTCAGTGTGGACTACGTTTGGAGAACTGGCCATTCTGTACAACTGCACGCGGACGGCGTCAGTCAAAGGTAGCTGTTTTTCCTCATTTTAGAAAATTCCTGGGTGCGTGTGTTATGCACATTCCCATCTTCCCCCTCAGCTCCGAGCAGAAGCTCTGTGACGGATCAGGACGGACACACCGACCGCTTGCAGGGTCGCCAGACGTAATCAAACTAACAAATCCCAGTGCTGCGTGCATGTGTGTGTGTGTGTGTGCGTGTGCAAGGCTGCTGCTCCATCTGGTACGGTGCACTCACAGGAGGTGCAGCTCCGTCCCTGGTCCCTGCGTGTCAGGAGGGGAGGATCTTCTCACACGTAATGAGCAGAACAAGCTGGAGCCACGGCAGGCTGGCTGCTGCTGCAAAGGCTTCTGGGACGCCTGAGGAATTCACGAATCTGCAGTGAACTGAATCAAATGGGAGCTACAGTGTGACGCCTCCCCTTTAATGTACCTACCTTGACCGAGCACGGGAGTTAAATATTTCAGATTGTGTTCATGTTGTGTAAAATCTCAACTCTTGAGGCTTTTTACACAACACAGAGTGAGACCAGAGATTCAAATCCAAAAGAATAACAAAATTGAATCTCAATATGCTGTTCACATGACCTGCATACTGTTAGAGCTTGAACTAGAGAGCAGGAAAACCCACCAATCTTCTCTCATCCGCCACTGAAGGTGATCCGACTCTTGCTTGACCTTCGTCTGGGCTGCAGTGACATCTTGGAGCGGAGCGACGCCTGCTAGTGAGAAACATTCTGCCAGCGTTGACGTGTGTGTGTGTGTGTGTGTGTGTGTGTGTGTGTGTGTGTGTGTGTGTGTGTGTGTGTGGGTGTTGACACAGGCTTTGTGCGAATGCCCGGATCTGCATTCTGATTGGTTCCATCATCACGGTGGCATTTTGAGAGAAAACACCTGACTATACATACTTGAGTTGTTCCATTTAACCATGTGACTGGCTGGCGGGCCTTCAGGGAGGGACAGTGCGATGAAGTGGAAGATGGGTGAGTGTGGATGTGAAGCGGCGGTGGACAAAGGCGAGCTCTGACCTCGCGGAACTTTCGCAGCTACTTGCGTCTTTGTGAAAACAGCGGCTTGTCAGCGAGTTTCCTGAGGGTTTGACGAGTCTCACCACCGCAGTGGAGGCCTGATCGCCGTCATTTTCCACACCTACTTTCCCCGGCTTCCAAGGTGCAGCCGTGCGTGAATTCTTTGCAAGAACAGAGGGGTCCAATTAAGTTGGAAAGTGAAAAATGATATTCCTGTTATTGGCCAGGAGCTAGTCAAAACAGCTGCGGCTCCACAAGCCAGGTGAGCGAAATGCCAGCAACGCTAGCGTAGCGCCGCCTCTCATTCCTCTCGCCGTTGCCTTCACAGCGGTGAACAACGTGAGGACGTGGGCTCTGGACCGCGAGGTCTTTCAGAACATCATGAGGAGGACGGCTGAGACCCGGCATGAACAGTACCGCAACTTCCTCCGAAGGTTAGCACCACGCACGCTAGGATTAGGGCAGTTAGCAGTTATCGTAAAAACAAGTCAGTCATTGAACTCATCTTCACCTGGGTTGATTCATTTTGGACAAATTAACTCTTCTATTGTGATAGTGCACCAACAATGAAGATAGAGGGTTTGGCATTGGCACGCAGAGCTATACGAGCTTTTTAGGTACCACTAGGTGGCAGTAGCATTGCAGAATATCAAATAGATTTTGTGTCTAATTATCACACATTTTTATTTAAATTAGAAATTTATCAACTGATTGTTGATTGTTGTGCAAGCATCTAGGAGCCACACATAACCTTGATAGTGGAGTAAAAAATTATTTAAGAAAAATAAAGAATTGCAGAGGCTAAAAACAGGAGATAATCCCGCAGCAGATGTGTTTGTCATTTGCATTCTAAAACACCTGAACCAACTAAAGCGCATCATCTGTATTTTTTTTCTCTCTATGCCAGTGTCTCTCTCTTGGCTAATCTACCAGAGGACAAGCTCAGCAAAATAGTGGACTGCCTGGAGGTGGTAAGTCATTCTGCCAGATTGTCTCCATTTCCACTGGAGGGACAAATTAGAGCCTTTCTGAAAAGCCTCTCCTGGCTGCTCCTGGGAGCCTGAACTTTGCAGATAGCTGCTGTCAAAATATCATTACCATTCGGCCATATACCATTACTGCCTGTCAGCATATTCACTCTCTACCTTCAGTCAGCAAGACCTCACAAATTACCTTGTTGATGAACAGAGCTGATATTATTCCCGTCATCACTGAGTGCCGTATATTGTTACCAGGATTATTTGAGCAGGGCCCCAGACAGTGTTTATTCAAACGGTTGGACGAGGGACGTCGTAAAGATTTGAATTTTTTTTTTTCAGGCGAAGACTCTTACAACTTCCATGTGCCAAAGAGTTTCTGCGTGTGTTAAAACGTGCGCAGGAGATGATAATCCTATAAGCATTGTGAAAATGTTTCCAATCTAAGGGGGAAAACAGAGAGGAGAGGAGATTACAGCCATCCTCAGCATCTTTTCCCTGTCAACCCCCTTCAAGGACGTTCCTCATGCACAGCGCTCATCTCGCCACTTTACTCCATGGGAGAATTTCCTTATTCAGTCATTTCTGATGAAGCTGATTCCTTGCCTCTCTCAGGGGTGCGGGGGCGGAGACGTAGGCAGTCGGTGGGTGGAGGGGTAGGTGTAACCTAATAGTACCACAGATGTTCATCCAGAATCTGCCAGACAGTATTGAAAGTTCTTAACCAGGGGTATGGGACTGGAATATGGTCCCCCTGCCTACTTTTTTTTCCCCCGCCCCTGTCACTGGAAGCAGAGATGGGACATCAGTTGAATCTGTGCTGCGACTGGTCGATCGGCTGTCTCCAAAAATAGGACGAGTTGATTCAAACGCTGCATGCCTCCCGACGGCGCATTAAGGGCTCAAATGGGAAACGTCAGCAACATTCGCGCACCCATTTAGTGCAGCATGATGGTTAAGATAAGAGGTAGGCGATGTAAAGGGATCGTCAGCTTGTCAGGACTTGAAAGATCCCACATAGGGATGTGCTTCAAAGCTTTTTATTGGGAGTGGGGAGGCGGAGGGGAGTGAAAATGTTCTCTTCCCTTCCTGTTAAAGGTAAATATTTGGCTAAAGTTCAGGGCTGAAGCTCGCAGGCTCACCATAAGGATCCAGAGTAGCAGTTAAAAGCCATCGCTCACAGACGCTGCATCATTGAGGCAGCCTTTATAAACCCAACCACAACCCTAACCCCAATCCCAACCCTAACCGTAACCTCAACCCCAACCCCAACCCCAACCCTAACTCCAATACCAACCCCAACACTAACACCAACACTAACACCAACCCCACCCCCAACCCAACCCCAACCCTAACCCTAATCCCAGCCCCAACCCTAACTAACCCCATCCCGCCACATACCTAACCCTAACCCCAACAGCAACGCTAACCCCAACCAGAACGCCAACCCTGCCCCAACCCCATATCTAACCCTAATCCCAGCCCCAACCCTAACTAACCTCATCCCACCCCATGCCTAACCCCAACCACAACCCCAGCCCCAACCCTGACTCCAACCCCAGAACGAAGCCTAACCCCAACCCTAACCCCAGGTTTTTGACTGTGAACAGCCAAGAAATTCAAAAATTGCTCTTCACACCAATTTATTTGTTTTCACCAAAGTCCTCAGCTCTTGCGTTAAAGATACAGTGCACTGATATTTAGCCCTCTGTTTAGAGACTTCTGCAGAAACACTGGCTTTTAGTTTCCTGTTATGCCAACCCAAACATTCACCCTTGGCTAAATTGGCCTATTACCGTGCACATTAAAAAGCCTCATGACACAACTTAAAAGCATCATAAATCACCTGTTGCTTTCTATCGAACCGTCCTTCATGTTTTATCCATCCCCAGAGCCTTCTCCCCCCAAAATAAATAACAAAATAATAAGAAAAATAAAACATATCCACCACTCTTCTACACCAGGTTGAAAATGTCTGATTTACGGAGCATTATTGATGACTAAACTCTCACCCTCATCCCGTAGGGGACTCGCTACCAGGAACCAGACCATGCGGGTCGATGGCCGAATCAATGTAATACTTCAGTTCTGACTGACTGCCCTCCGTCTCCCTCTTTCTCCACCCTGTCCCACTAGGAGTACTATGATAAAGGAGAATACGTCATCCGGGAGGGCGAGGAAGGCAGCACCTTCTACATCATTGCGCAGGGAAAGGTGAGGCGCCTCGCAGAGACAAACAGGTGGCACGCAGGAACATTTATCTACAAGATAGGGACGATGGGGATATCTAACCAAGGGCACTTGAACCGTCAGGCAGGGCAACATGGTGGTAACAAAATCACCCTGCCTGTGTGAAATATTACCAGAAATGGATAAGCACCAGTGAAGGTGGCACAGTGCTAGCGGTTTTGTTTTTTTTGTTTTTTTTTGAAAAAGCAAAAAACAAAAATACAGACCTCAAACATCAGCAGTTTTCATGAGACGGAAAAGACGACTGAAGCCACTGCAATGTATTCAGAATTTCTGAATGACCCCAACGGCTTGAAGAGCTTAAAGAGCGCCTCATTCAGCAGCGATTTTGTCATTACGTGCTTTGCACTTCATACTTATAAGATAATACACTTGAGCTGCACAGCAGAGACATTTCCAAACTCTGTAACAATGGCACTCATTAGGACTTTATCAGATCCAACAAGACTGGAAGCTCCTCTGCTTTTCATCCTTAATCTTTTAATCCTCATTTGTGGTTCGACAAGAATTACGAAATATATTAAACACGTCTAAAAAATACATCAAAAACTCACACACATGATATAATCCAACGGACTTTTCTATTCAAGCTCACAGCTCGGTTTTGGCAAACAGTCGGACAAAATGAGATGTTGGCCAATCAGTATGTGAGTTTTGGACACGCTGGCCTCAGCCAGCTGTCTGTCTGATAAGTATGCAACCTGACACCAGGGAGTAAGAAGAGATGGAGCGAGGCCAGAGTTTTGCCCATGGGGACTTTCAAAATGCCATTAAGAGCCAGCGTGAGACAGCAGCTCCTCGGCTCGCCAAAGCAGACAGAGAAAGACGGAGATGTTGTTTGCTAAGGCAGGGAGTGGTTCCACCGCCTCTGCGAAACTTGTGCCGGACAGAACCGTGCAGGCTCGCCAGCAGGAAAAACAGAGGGAAGTGAGGGTTACCGAGGTCAAACGGGACACTTAGCTAAAACAAACCTGCCCGTTGGGGCCCTGATGTCATTGCGGCATCTTTTTTTTCCCTCTCCTCCCCCCAGCTGGATTGTGCCACAAGTGGGATGTTTGACCTCGACTGGGGTGGGCCACTGGTTTTTAAAGCCTCACAAATTAAAAGGGACGTTTCACAACATCCGAGCTGCCGAAGTGTTTTTTTGCTCGGACAGGCAGCTGATGTAGAGCTCTCGACACCATGCGATATTTGATTAACAGCTCTCTGTCTATGAAAGCCCACCAGTATCCAGTTACCATCATTAAAACAGAACATTTTTAATTTTATTTTTTGTGCAAAACCAAAAACATGAGAAAGAAAACAAACTCACCAGCAACATGTGTAGAATGTGGACCTTGAGATGGCGGTACACCCTATGAATGCAGCCAACTGTGTTGTACAGGTGAAGGTGACGCAGAGCACGGAGGCCCACCACTTTCCGCAGATTATAAACACCCTACAGAAGGGCGACTACTTTGGAGAGAAAGCACTGATAAGGTAAAAAGTTCCACCTGTCACAGAACTCCGTAAAAATTCTTCCAAGTGTGTGTTTTTACCGGTTTGAAGTCATGATCCCTAATTGCTTGTGTTTTCATGCACGGTGTTAAAATATCTCCAGTGATGACGTGAGGTCAGCCAACATCATCGCTGAGGAAAACGGTGTGGAGTGCTTGGTCATCGACAGGGAGTGAGTGTGCTTCTTTCAGCACTTGGAGTCATACCTGAATATCTCAATGACGTGAAAGCTTTCATCCCCTTTTATTTCTCTATTCTTTAGAACCTTTGATCAGACCGTGGGCACCTTTAACGAGCTGCAGAAGTACCTTCAAGGTTACGTGGCGACACTCGATCGGGACGACAAAAAGAGACACGCCAGGTAGCCGCAACACTGCCAATGAAAGCCAAAGTCCAGGTTTCATAGTTTATTTGCTCAGCTGAAAAAAAGAGATGGAAAAAAAAATATCCATTACTAACATTGAGCTTGGTTGGCGTTGTCGTCATTGTCCAGGAAGAGGTCAGTGTCGCGCCACCAGAGTCAACCGCTGTCGCCGGACGTCATCCGGTTGAAGGAGTTGGTGGCGGCGTTCCCGTCATCCAGGCCCTTCGACCAGCTGGAGGTCATTGCGACGCTCGGGGTGGGCGGCTTTGGACGCGTCGAACTGGTGAGACCTCGACTACACTCGATTAAGCCCCCCCCTCCACCACCCTGGAAGACTTCCTGGAGGTGTTGTGTTGGTTAACTTGGTCCTCAGCTGGCAGGGGGAGCTCTCTGACCTCACCGTCTCCACAGCTTGCCGCTTTAAAATCTACAACAGCAGCTGCAGTGGCATTCCGGTGAACAGAGGCGCCGCTCTCACCTCTCTAACCTGCGACAGTGGAAAATTGGCAGATCCATTCGGAGCCCATGGAGAAAGTTCTTCACCCTGCCCTGTGAACGCCAGATCTCATCAGAATATTTCACAGCACCGACGCTTCGAAAGACCTTTGGCGCGTTTACCCACCAGTACACTGCAATCCCGAGCTTACACTGTGGGGCTTAGATGAGGACTTGGGACAAGCAGGTGTCCAGTTTTTCTTGTGGTAAAACTTGAAAACATAAACGCAAAAGTGAAAAGGGGGAATGTACTAAACCACCCGCATCTCCTAAATGTGTCTGGGTCTCATGTGTCTGTCCGCCTGTTATCTCTCAACTTGCAGGTGAAAGTGAAAGAACAGGACGTCACTTTTGCACTGAAGGTCATCAAGAAGAAGCATGTGGTGGACAACCGGCAGGAGGAGCACATCCACTCGGAGAGGAAGATCCTGGCGGAGGCTCGCTCGCCTTTCGTTGTCAAGTCAGTCATGTTTCAGCCTTTCAAACGGACTTCCGTTTTCTCCGGCCTGCGCTCCATTAGTCGGGGGAAGCCGGGCCTGCTTATTAAGTTTTTATTTGATCACAGCTGAGGCCCCCAAGCAGATTATATCCAGTCAGTAGGACAGAACGTCAGGGGGATATCAAGACCTCAGCGAATAAAATGTGTTTTTTTCTGTGTCACTGATGAAATACTGAGGCAGTGCAGTGTTCCTGTCACCCTCTCTTGAATTACCATGATCCAGTTTGCAGAACAATCACAGATATTAAAGTCATATTTCACCATAAAGCGCTCCTCCCGCTGCCCTGCCCTCATGTGCTGCGCACTATGAGTTCACTTCATGTACTTAGAATTCCTTTTCATGCTGATGTTTGGTTGGCTTCAGGAGTTGCACCCCTTTGCTTCTTTCACTTCAGATTATATCGCACGTTTAAAGACAACAAATATGTGTACATGCTGCTGGAGGCCTGCCTGGGAGGAGAAGTTTGGAGTCTGCTCAGAGACAGGTACAGCCGCCGCTGCTTTAGTCACTGCAGAATCAGGAGTTTGAAAAGGTTCTCGTTTGCCAAGAGTTTGCTTTTTCAACACTAGGGGGAGCTTTGACGAGCCTACGGCTAAGTTCTGCGTTGGCTGTGTCACTGAAGCGTTTGAGTACCTCCATCGGAAGGGGGTCCTGTACCGAGACCTAAAGCCTGAGAATCTCATGCTGGATGGGGAAGGATACATCAAACTAGTACGCTAGAATTGATTTTTGCTTTTCTTGGGGGACATTTCCGAAACTATTTTCCAAATGAATGGATCAACTTTGGCTTTCCAGGTTGACTTTGGTTTTGCCAAAAAGATGCGATGTGGCCAGAAGACCTGGACCTTCTGTGGGACTCCAGAGTATGTGGCCCCTGAGATCATCCTTAACAAGGGCCACAACTTCAGTGTGGACTTCTGGTCTTTGGGTATCCTGGTGTTTGAGCTGCTCACTGGAAGGTCAGTGTGTCTGGTAGTCTGATCCAGCAGTGACGTGTTTGAACTCCGCATCTTCTTCTGATTCAATGGTATCCTGTCTGATACGATGCTGAACAGATCAATATGGCAGAGAGCAGCATCCGTAAAGGGTTGACTTTCCACTGTTGTTACTCCACAGTCCTCCCTTCTCTGGCAGTGACCAGATGATGACGTACACGTTCATCTTGAAAGGCATTGAGAAGATGGACTTCCCCAAGAAGATCAGCAAGAGACCCGAGGACCTCATACGCAAACTATGCAGGTACAAGACCACAGTATAGAAAAAAAACACTGAATCAGAAGAGAATGGGAAAATATCCGAAAAAAGTATCTTCCAGACAATTGCATTTGTGCTCGCAACACGTTGGACTCAATGACTTCTGCTCAAACCGTTCAAGTGAAACAGGCTACTGCATTTGAATCAGTTGGGAGGCAGGGTCACATATCTGAGCAGTGGAAATAACCCAAAGAACAAATGGGGATCATAAATATTAATGCACTGGAACATCAAAGACAAAAGGACTTTTTTGGGGTTTCACGAGTCATTTTCAATTCTGATCTTTCTGACAGGCGAAATCCCTCCGAGCGAGTGGGAAACCTCAAAAATGGAATTACTGACATCAAGAAGCACAGGTAAACAAAAAGGGAACGGACCCATTTTTCTTGCTGATGTCATAGTGATGATCGACTGTGGGGTATTAACGCTGATTGGCCAATATGAATGATTGTAATGGTTTCTGACCTCTGCAGTTAGATCAATAGTGAACATGGTGTGCGAGAAGAGGGGGATGCAGAACATAATGAAAAGGCTTAATGCAGTCGACACATTGCCCATAGCTGTGTCTTCATCCAGGACTGTCTGTCAGCCAGACACAACCACAGGAACAAGGGGTCGAGTTCAGGGTGAACGTCTGCAAGCGTCATTCGCTCTAGAATTAGTGCCAGACCTTGTGGTGATAAAAATAGAATTTGAAAAAAAAACCCAAAACAAAACAAATCTTTCTGATGTTCTTTCTGTGCTTTGCGTCTTGTATATGAAGGTGGTTCAATGGCTTCAACTGGGAAGGACTGAAGGCCAGGAGTTTACCCTCCCCACTGAAGAGAGCAGTAAGTCAAACCTGGATGTGTTGACTTATTGATGTTACGCTTAGACGTGTACCATTATCTTCAGATCAGAATCCAATCAAGTTATCAGAATCCACATAGCACCAGCTGAAACCATTCTAATGATAACCTGTAGATCCACGCACCAAGATTTTCAATGAAGTAAAACATTAAAAACATGTGAAAAGCACCCTATTTTTCTGGCGATATTGGAAGAAGACAACCACTGTGTAGTAGTCATGACGTTGAACAACCCTGAGGTGGTTCCCCTCCAGTCCGCAGCAGGAAAGTTGTCTTGGCTGCAGGCCAGTTTTCCTTTGCTTCTGCCTTTGCTCAGGGTTCTGTCCTGATGTTCTGATCATCTACATTCATGTTAACATAGAACCAGTGGCACTGGCACTGCATGACATGAGTACCAGTTGGTCGGACCGTTGGCCAAACTGAGCAGGTCTTCAGCTCTGGGAAAACTGAGGTCATTCACATGTTTTTGGCATAAGGTCTGTTTGCATTCTGTATGTGTAATATGTCATCCGACCGTTGTGGAATTGGTAGCTTTGAGCCCAGCGTAGCACTTTGTCTCTTTAATACAGGGAGACGCAGATATTCTGTAACTTCATTCCTGAAATGTTTTCATGCACATATTATTTTTTGTTTTGCGTGTAGCTCATGCAACATGTCATCGTGTAGCGTCACCCCTCTGGAGATGGTAAAAACATCCAACATATTTAAGCCTACTGTTTGGATGTATTACGAGGCTGCTTGTTTCCAGCCGGCTGCCATGTGTTTCCGGCGCCACAACGGATGAGCTAAAATTAAATGCTGCCCAACTTAAACTAAGCCAGAGTCTTGATTGGTTCAGTGCGGAGCGTTCTGATTGTTGTCGCTTTTTTTTTTGGTCGTCAGTTTTTTTTTTTTTAACCTGTCAAGCCAAGATGAGACAACCCAGAACTTTATCTGCAGGTGTTTGTTTTGAAGATTATAAAATGTATCTTTCATTTGTTTGTACAACACAGTCTTATTTATTTAATTTAATTGATTTTTTTTTTGGCAAACACAAACCATGTGTGGATAATAAGGCATGGTTTAGAAAAAACATGTTGCGTGTCATTTAGCCACTAACCTCTGCTTCGCACATGTTGCCGCTGCCGGCACATTGTGTCTGGAGATTTTTCAAAGCCTTTGAAATTGGATGGCAATGGAACACCAGGGCCACGAGATTTGACCTGTGGGGTTCTAACGATCAAATTGCGAGATGCAGGACTCACTATTCTCTCTCTGCTTCTTTTTTCTTTCTTTTCTTTTTTCAAATGACCACAACAGCTTACAGGACCGACGGATCACAGCTACTTTGACAAATACCCTCCGGACGAGGAAAGTCCGCCTGACGAGCTCTCTGGTTGGGACATGGACTTTTGAGACCTGCTGCTTCTCTTCTCCAGCTACAGCTAAAGCTAATGGCCAAAGTGGGCGGCAATGAGGCCACATCTCCTCTGCTCCCATGACCGAGGTCCCCTGGGTAACAACCTGCTGTTACCTGGTGACAACAACAACAACAACATCTTGTTTTATAATGGCCAGTCACACTGTTTATACCTGAGAGGGCATTGTGGCTTATTAAATAGGAAGCAACGGTAATAGACACAACTCGTGCCCAGTTTCTGCTTTTTTCCTCTTGTTTAAATCAGAACCATCTCAGGCTAGTGTGTTTTTGACAAGATTTTATGTGGAATTTTGTTGTTTCCATCAAACGTCTGTGAGGCAGTGCTCCAAGAATATACTGCCTACGGGGAAGTTCAATTCAAACCAATGATTTTTCCATTTTTACCACCGCACTTGCCTGCCAACGGACATCAGCAAAGTTTGTGTCAACTAAACACTCGGCTGAGTTTGAATAATGTTTGAAAAGTTAGTTGTTACACTGTAATTGTGCTGAGGTAGCCTGCAGATGGGTCCCTCAGAAGTATCTGGTAATCAGCTGCGTCTCCTGACAAATAAACCCTGTGTTTTATTGCTTTGGAAGGGCTGAGCCATGAGTCACAGACAATAGTTGCGAGTAACTAATATTTTTATAATTACCTCTGAAAAAACTTGTTTTCAGCAGCTTTTCCCGGGGCCCTCATGATGGCTCCAGATGTGGTCGTTATGGAGACCTCGGCAGAAGCGGCAGAGCTGCTCGTGTTTCCTTCAGCGGGGGGATTTTCAAGGACATGTGCTGTTTGTCTGCTGGTCGTGGAGGCACGGAGGCGAGCGGAAGCAGAGAGGTGACGCTGCAAAATGGCAAACAAGAGACTTGGTTCAGGTTTTTGGGTAAAGGAATTCCTACACAGCAGCCAAACACTTTCCAACAGAAACCTGGGTCGCCCGAAGTGAACTGCCTGCAGTGGTAAAAGCAACCATCTCTTACCATTGTTATTGAGTGTGAGCATCCAGGAGCAGCAGGTCGTCGGGCCTGGCAAAACATCCACCTTTCTGGTTTTGAGCCTGCAGCTTTAAGCTCCTAAACACATTGTGGATGTGAAGAGGGAGGAAACCGAGAGGAATTTTGTCAGAGCTTCAGAAAATGTTTAATATTATTTAGGCTTCCTTTAAGACTGGCTGTGCACCTTGTGTACAAAGTCACCGTATAAAATCCAAACATAACGAGCTATTTTGTGGACACCTCAACAAGCAAACACACTGGGTTTTGTAAATACCGCCTATACATGTGTACACCGGTAAATGTGTGTATGTACAGAATGTACAGTTGAATGTGTGTGGCCTTATGTGTAATAATGTCAAAGTTGTTTCCACAAACTGTTTGTGACACGTTTCCTTTTTTTTAAGTGACTTTTTGCAGCCTTACTGCAGTATTGCATCAGCAAAATGCAAACCGTCAGTCATGGATAATGGTTCGCACACTTTGCAAAATGATCTTTACCATTGTTTATGCACACTACTGGTACTTTTCCGTCACGCACTGTTTTGGTTTACAAATTCATAGGGCATTCACAACTCCACAAAGCCATCAGCTTCAGAGACCAGACAACCTTGACAGATCTGAGTCTTGCATACTTTTTTATTTATTTCTTTGAATGCTCTGTAGGGCTGGTCAGAAATCAGGGTTCAGTTCACCACACTTTTATATCAGCAGTGTCCATCACAGATACAAAAACCTCCAACCTGTCCGAGCCGCGGCTCCCCCTTGTCTGGTCCACGCCTTTTACAAGATAAGCAACAATCACATAATAAATAGATGCATGTTAAAGGTCATTTCCATATACAAATATATTTTATGAAGCTTATTGTACAAGCGTTTCTTTGTTTACCTACAGCATAACATTTACAAAATGGTACTGAACAGTTAAATAGAGTAAACCCTTACACACTGCTGTTATACTGCATGATTTATACTTGCACTTAAAAAAAAAAAACTTTCAAGTTTTTTTTTTTTTTTTACATTTCCAGATAAAGGGTTTACTCTTAAATGCAAAATGCTCCCAGGCAGTGTTGCTAAGGCACAAACGGAGGAAGCTACACCTTTCTATGAAAATCCTCCACTAAGGAGGATCAAGCTGTGACACGTCAGCAAAAATATAGAAAGTTTTAAACAAAAATAAATCTGCTCATAAAATAGCTCATGAAACAATATTGAATAATTTCAAATACACTAAAAAGTAAATTTCACCGGCGCTCAAACTTATCAAAAGAATATGTACTATATTCACTTTTTATATTAACTGGTCCAACTGCTGACTATTTTGAAAAATAAATTCTGAATTCTGACTGAAGCTCCCGTTCCCAGTATGTGTGAGATTGTCTGAACAGGAGGTGAACTCAGTCAGTGTTTTAAAAGCAACAATTCAGCCGCTCAAAATACACTTCATTCTCAAACAGACACCAGAGTGTCGTCTGCATATTGAGAAATGTAGAAGTTTACTGATTAGTTGTTCAGTATATATATATATTATATATATATATATATATATATATATATATATATATATATATATATATATATATATATATATATATATATGGTAAAACTGATTCCAGACCACCTTTTCATGAGTGTCGCAAACCTAAATATTGAGTCTTTAAAAATGAAACATGTCAATAGGAAAGCCATTGTATGGGCGGTTTCCCTATACAGCTCTTAAGGATGTTCACGGAACCACAAATGAGACGTAGCTTATACTCTCCAAATATAATAAACTCTTCGCCTGTGAGAACTGTACAATGACGGGAGCATCACTAACACAAATACATATGTCTACCTACTCTACTTCTCTATAGCAGCCAAGCCAATAACTATACAATAACTTTTTATGTTCCTTATAGTGAATAACACAGTGATAGTACAGAACATAAATACATACACATAGTAACATAAACCATGCAAGTGCGAGTTTGGCTTTGTGGTGACGACCGTGACGACTTCAAGCAGTTTGGACCTGAAGTCTCTCCGAAGGCACTGAGTCCGACTGAGGTCATTTACTTTCGTGAAAATAGGTTGTCTTTCAGTTTTTTTTTGTTAGTTTGGTTTCTCCTCTTCTCATTGGTATCGTTAATAAACTCGAAACAGCGGATTTAGATTCTAGTCACCGTGTCTTCACCAATGGGATAATTAAGCTGTGGACAAGAAGGTGAACGCTGGCGCCGGGAGCTGAGCTGGAACTTGGCAATCTGTGTCTTCCATTCCGGCTACCTGGGACCAGGATGTGTCACACCAGCCTTTCCAACACAGGAACGCTAAAGAACGGTCCTCCTCTGGCCAGGGGGTAACAGGAGGAGGTGCTCTCCTCCAGTGCGACGGGTACGCCAAGATGAGTCCAATGGGCGTTTAAATGACGGGAGAAGAGAATGACATTTTGGCTGCAAAAGTTGACTTCTTTCAATTCCTGTTCTTGAGGATTTTTTGGAGAGGGCTCGAGGAGGGGTGAGGTTCAGGTGATCGGGCGGCGACGAAGGAGAGAAGGCAACTATCTACAGGCGCAGGAGTCTACTGTCATATTGGGGTAGACTTTGAGCACCACGTTTTTGTCCTCGTCGAAGAAGAGGATGCTGAGCGAGGACATCTTCTCCGGGACGCAGCACGGCTCCGGAATGCCTGGGACCACGCCCACTGCGCGCACTATGCTCTGGATGGTGGCGTGGTTGGAGGGCTTCAAGGCCTGCAGCAGAGAGGGAGTAAAAAAAAGGGACGGGTGAATGGATGATTGCTTGGTAGATTGCCACCGACAACTTTTTGAAATGAAACAGTATTTTGGTCATTGTCGGGAACGTCTCCCTCGACTTGGAATCCTGCTATTTTGTTTTCTACACAATTAATCTGCAAAAGCCCCGGCTGGATCACTTAAAATGACTTTACTTGCACTTCAAGGGTCAAACTATGAGCGTCAGAATATCTTACTATTTTTTTTGTAACTCAAGGATCCTGAGCAATCACCCAACGAGTAGCCGCATGTCCTTCGAACCCTGACTGGCTGTTCCCACACCACTTAGCCGCTCCACTCCCGCCCTTCGTAATCAAGCAGGCAGAGCAGCGGCTAATAGAGGCCATTTAGCAGCTTCTGAAGCTTTGGAATGACAAAAGTTGAGGCAGCGTCACAGGCCTGTCTGACTCCGGCTGAGCAGCAGAACCTGCAGCTGGAGGAGGGGGAGGAGCTTGCCTAAGGCCCCAGGCTCCTACTTCTGGGACTAATTACATGCGACTACAAAGGCCGACCACTCAGAGGTAATGAATTAAGTGGATGGAACCCGTGCATTCCGTCCATGTTTAAAATGCCTGCGATGTTATCTTGTCACTGCGGCTGCGAGTCGGGAGGAGAGAAGAGGGCGACGTGAAACATCAGGGTTTAGCCAACCACAGACCTGTGTCACTCCCACTTTTTTTTGATTTCTTAGTTTATTAAACTTCATGTCTACTCATCGAATTCTTTACATTGTTGCCACAACTATCATGCTGATCATTGCATGGCCGGACTGGCTGCAGGTTCAAAGGGCTTTTTCTGTTATACGCATGTATACACACACGCACGTAAGATTTGTACAAATATTTGAGTGCAGGCATGCACTTCTTTGAAGACCCGGATTCCCAAGATAGAGTAGGAGACGTGAGAGCCTCGGGGAGAACGCCCGGCAGCGCTACCGGCACCGGACCTCGCTTATCGTGGCAGCCGAAGATGAAAGCAGATGGGATCGCTGCACGTCAAGTTGCCGCCGCATTATCATCCATAATGTAAGACAGAGTGGCCCCAGGGACCTCTGATGTTAATGGTACCCAAATGAACAGAGCGCAGAGAAGCAACAGCCGCTGTAAGCGAGCTCAAAGTGATCTCACTTTAAGGGACTGAATGTACGAGATAGTGTAAAGAACAAGAGTGGTCAGGATATAGACAGAGCTTGTTTGTTGGGTTTGCGTGTCGCACACTGACGTGGCCTCTGTACCGCAGCTGCTGCTGTGTATCTGAGGGGCACTAAAGGTCACATGGTAATAAACACGTGCTTTGTGAATCCAAGAACTGTGATGCTGATGCAACAGATGAAGTCGGGTTGCAAGTTGTAAAGAAAAATTGAAAAAAAAAAAAATGAACAAAACATCCAGGCAACCTCGCTGGTGTTTGTGGAATTTGGGTTAAGGTTAGCAGAAGAAAAAGTATTTGACCCAGCATTTAATGGGTCACAGGAATTTGCGCAACACCATCTCCTGACTGAAATGTGTTTCCTGACGGTAGAGGAGGAGGGGGGAAACAAAACAATCTGGCTAAACGAAAAGCAGGTGGCTGTGCAAAGGATCCCAAATCATTCTGCTCAGCACTCCTGCACATGTCTCCGGTTTTGGGAACCAGGGCGAGAGCCACAGGCCGCGCAGGGCTTACCTTTGGCATGGGGAATTGGCAGGACCCTGAGCAGTAGTAAGCGTCAAACGACTTGGGTGATATAATCCATTCGCTCCATCCAATGTCAGCAAAATCCACTTTCAGGTACCTCCGAGCGCAGTTCCTGGGCTCGTTCCACTGCTTCTTGCGTGCCTTTTTAATCGTCTGCTCGTCAAACTGCAGCAGAGGCATCTTGTGCCGCTGGTTCTTGCGTGTCTTTTTGCGCGGCCGACGGGCCTGTTTGTTCTCAAAGGGTTCGTACGGACTCGCTTCATCCCAGCCGGTCGTCTCGTAGGGATACTCGGGTCCGGGAAGCTCATTGTTTTGCAGCGGGAGCAGGACGTTGACCGAGCGCTTGTGCCTGGGCTGCGGCCGCTCCTGCTCAGTGTCGTTCCGCTCGCTCAGCAGCGCCCTGTGGAAGCCGTGCGAGGCGGCGCCTTCGCCTCCTACCAACTGGTGTCTCTGGAGGGTGGCCACCACGCTCTCCGGCTCGGAGATAGCCGAGTCGTTGGCGTAAACCAGGATGTACGGCGAGCGGTCCGAGAGCAGCGTCTTCCACGGGTGGGGCCCCAGGGAGGTCACCTGGATCCCGATGAGCAGCTGGTCATGGTTCCTGGTCTGACTGACCACACGGGTGATGTCCTTCCACTGCCAAGAGATGAAGTCCCTGTAGAGGGTGGACACGTTGATCCGGAAGTGTCCCAGCGTCCTCGTCTGGTTGTCCACCGAGGCGAAGCTCCAGATGATCATGTGGATGTGGCTGTGCCTGCGGGGGCCGTGGCGCCTGCAGCTCTTGGTCCGCGAGCAGCCCTGGGTGCCGTTCTGAAGGTCTCCGATGTAGTAGTGAAGGGTGGCTGACAGCACGTCCTCCGACTTGGTGAGGGAGGTGAGGTTGAAAATCTGGAGCCGCTTGCTGTTGATCGTACCTGGGACGCACAACGAAAAAGGTCATTCGTGCAATTTGGCAGGCAGACGTGTTGATCTCAAGATGATCGCATGTACTTTTACACACGAGAGCCGTTCCCCTCTGAACCTTGATTATATAAATCTACTGCAATGCAATGTAAAAATGGCCCAAGGTTGGCCAATCAGGTCTGGTTTTAAGGCCTCAATGGCCGGTGTTCAGTCCTCGGCTGCCTGCGCTTGCAGGAAGATGATGTAATTATGATTTGACTCCAGCCAGCTAACGTCTTAAGCACTTGTACACATAAGACAGCGGCAAAGGAACAAAGTTGATAGTAAGAGGAGCGAAAGTCTTATTTGCAGTGAAATGGAAAAAAATCTTTTTAGAAGAAAAAACAGTCTGAATTCCAAGGTTGCAGAGAGCAATGTGTTATTGCAGGCTTTCCTACTTAGACTGTAATCATATGATTTAACATTATAAGTCTGGTGTGAGGCAAGAAACCCACAGGTGAAGCTGGACACTGGAGAATACAATACTCAAAAAATAAATACATTTTTTTTTTTTTTTAAAGTAATTTATATCCCCCCCCCCCCAAAAAACAAAAAACAAAAAACAAAAACGAACAAGTCAGAGTTACAGCAGACACACAAACCCAGCGAGGTTCTCATCAGCCAGATTCGTTAAAATGGTCAACACATGGGCTTCCCACCCGGGCTCGAGATGAACCCAAAACGATACGCGTGATAAGTCCCCATGAAAACAATGGTGTCAGTGATTTTGGTGAAGTCACCCTTTAACGGCGCCGAGTGACAGACACGAGCCAACAGGGGGCAGTGTAATCTCACTAATTCCGGGGTGGAACCTGCTCTGTCACAGCTCCCCGCGGCGAGGTGACAGCAACCAAACCGCCTAGAAGCGATGGTGCAATTCATGGCGACTTAACAAAAACAAACAAACAAAATCATTCCGCTGGTGTGTTTATTTATTTGTCTATTTATCTATTTATTGGTTCAACTTTTACTCCTTCAGCTTCTTGAAGTGAAACAAAAGGTGCAGCGCCAACAGTGAAACTCCTGCCACCGACCCTGGCAGCTGCTGATCTCGATCATCTGACGCATTCGAATAAAATCCTAAACCAAAGTTTGCGAGAAAATGAAGACCAGCGGGCTGGAATCTGCGTTCATTTGTCGAGGGGAAGGAAGAGTAACAGGTTGATCGCATTCGGCCCGACTGGACCAACAGGTGTATTCCGGTCTCACCTCGTCGCACCGGCTGCTAATTGCCCCTATTTTGCACTTTTAAGAACCCCAAAATCTATTTAAAAAAAAACAAAACAAAAACAATAATATAGATAGAATCACGCGGTGCACAAGCGTTAAACACACATTGTCTCAATTACGCACATATTCTTGCTACACGAGACGTGGCGTGAGCGCTCAATCATCAAATGAGAAAGTGCATGTTGTCCTGTAGCATTCGTGGATTGCGTGAATTTAAAAAGCAGACTCGCGAAACTTCACAGTTAAAGATGCGCAAAAAGCTCGCGCCCACCTACCCCAGTGCGCTTTGAAACTGCGGACGGTGTTGCCGTCCTTGAAGGGAAATCCATCCTGGTTGTACTTGGCGTAAAGCATCTGCATGTGCTCCGTCATCGTATCCTGTGACAGCAGCTCCCGCTCGTCCTTCGCCGGCTGACTCTTATCCGCCGCGTGCGTAAAATCCAGCCTTCGCCTCTCGCCCAGCGCGTCCGTCGTCTTGAGCATGGCGCAGTATCCGACGCACAGATAACTCCATCCGCAGAGCAGCGCCACCGCAAGCCGAGAGCGGAGAGCCATGCTGGGAGCCGAGGCGACGGTGGCAGCAGCAGCAGCAGCAGCAGCAGCAGCAGGGGAAACGGCGCTTGTAAGGTGTCGAGGGTAAAACCCGGGGAGACGCTTCCAAAAAGTGGCTCCTATCTCCAAAACCACATACTATCACCTGAGGAGTCCTCGGCTAGAGAGTGACACCATCACCTCTGAAAACAGAGGAAGGTGGGCAGCAGCAGCAGCAGCAGCAGCAGCAGCAGCAGCAGCAGCAACAGGAAGGTGTGTGTGGGGTAAAAGTATCCAATTTGTCTGAGCTGCAGCTCTGAGTGGGTTCAACACCAAAAAACTGTGTGTGTGTGTGTGTGTGTGGGGAAGGAAAAAGTGTCGGCGCACAGCACAAGGTGCAGCGGAGCAGATGTTGTGGAGGAGTGGAGCTGATAAAGCTGGAGAGAGACGCCTCTGGGTTTTGTATCCGAGCCCCGGAGCTGATTTTCAAGCAGGTTCTGCGCCGCGCAGCCGTTCGTGCCCCCGTCCCCCCCTCGTCTCAGCTTTCATTGAAGGTAAAGCATGTTGTGCTTGGTATTATAGGGCTTGTGGGACCAGCTGGGTATTCCTCCTCGCGCGCGCGCGCACACACATGCACGCACGCGGAGAGGGAGAGGGAGAGGGAGGGAAGAGAGGGAGCGCGCTTCCTGTTCGAGTTAAACGCGCATTCAGCCAAATCGTCCCGCGCTCTTCGTGTCTCTTCTCTTTATTAAAACAGCACCGCCGCGCTTCGGGTGAAGTTTTGGAAAGTGTGATTTGGAACGTGCGAACGTTTAATGCCGCCGCTGCCCTCCTGCCAGGCCCTCTCCGGCCGTGGCCGTGCGTAATTTCTCCGCCGCCGCGCGGCGCGGCGCTGAATGGAGCGGCTTATTGGCGGCATTAAGGGCTCCCACCGCTATTTAGTCCAGTTCAATGGCGTTAAGCACACGCATCCTGTGCCATCACGGGCCGATCCGGATGCTTCCCCGTGTGCAGTCCTCCCCTACCCCCCTGCAACACCCCCCCCACCCCACCCCAAACAGGCCATCTGGGCGGGGTTTGAGCAGCACATCCAAGCCCCCCTCCCACCCTCCCACCCTCCCCCCAACCACCACCACCACCACCGCCACTGGGCTTCTCTTTCAGGGGCACTGGGGAGGAAATGATTAGGGCATTTCCCCGCCCTTGGACATCTGATGGCAATAATATGAGCGTGCCATGTCCGCAGGAGTCAGTCAACACACGGAGCGGCTTTAGCCCTGATTCCAGCTGCGAGGCAGGAGGACGCGCAGGAAGGACGTGCGCATCACGTGGCGGCAAAGAGCAGAGAATGCTGCTGTCATGGTGAGGGGAGGGGTGGGGGGTAAATAATGACGGGTGAGAAGGTGGTCGTGATTCTGTGATGGGATTCGCAATTCTACATGAAAGTGACCTATTGTTGAAAGGTCACTTCCTCAGTGTAACATCAGTGAAGTGCTCAGAAATGGAAACAAACAACAACAACATGCTTACTTCATACATACCTCTGGGCACACGGGCTCTGTGATGTCACAAAGGGCATGGTGATACCTCCCCCAGGCGGGTGTTGGCCATTTCCCAACCTCCTTCTTCAAGACTCCTTCTAAACATTCTGAAGATGCAACAGATCAGAAGTGACTTTCCAAAGTTGTCGTGTCGCAGCTTGAAATCTGCCAGTGTTTGTTATCAAGAGTTTGTTTGATTTGGCTGTTGATGCAGTTCCTGGAAATACATACAATACAGCAGGAATAAGCTGGAAACCAGCCCTTTGTGATGTCACAAAAGGCACATCTACTCACTGACGAGCCAAAGGTCCAAAGTAAAAACCCAGCAGGAGGCTGTAAACAGAGGGCAAATTTAGCTGCATCTTGGCGACATATCAAGTTTTCTGGATAAGCTTCCACTGGAAGTGTTCAATAAAATAAAAACAATCTGAAAATGGATTTGATATGGAACACTTGAGTCAGGATGCAAGTGAAATTGCGGCCACTAGCGCCCCCTGTAGGACAGCTAACAAGTACTCATCATGTAGTTCCTCCCTACCTGATGGGAAATGTGTGGAATTCTACATAAAACCCTCTCAGTGGCTTTCACAGCTTTTACGAGCCCAGTAATTGCATCATTTATTTAACATGCCTGCACTAAGTATTGTCATAAAATTAGGCCTGTTTATCTTTTATCGTGTCTCTGCTGTGATGCTGCTTCCACTTAAAAAAAAATAAAAATCTTTTGCACGCAAGTGCACAGGTTTTAGGTTTTTATTTTAACCAGTTGGTTATTGTTGCATCAGCCAAACATTCAAATCTCACAACCCACACTGTCACTGACACAATACTGACCGTTTCACATCTGAGATTGTTTGGGTCGGGCCCTGAGGCCACGGCGTGGAACACATTTCAGCGTCGAAATTAAAGGAGCGCTATTCAGATGTAGTGCCGCAGGTTCATAAAACAGTAAAAGACTCGGCGACACCCAAGACGAGGCTGAGGAAATCATACTTGACTTAGGTGAAACTTAGCTCGTTGGGCTAATAAATCTAAATTTACCCGGGACTGTAAACCCCAGTTTAGTCGAAATAGCTCATGTTGTGTATATGAGGGCCAAGCCAGGCTTCACACTAATAAAACTCTGCTTTAGCTGAAGCCCCAACAGCTTAAAAGGCCAATAAAACAAATGAAGTGGCTCACAAGCGTTTAAATTAGTCACAACTGTAAAAATCATCACTATTTACAGACACAAGATTCGTTTTGGGTGGCATCTATAAACTGGCCTCTTCTGTTTTTTTTTTTTTTGGGAGGGGTCTCTCATGGAAAAATGCCATATTAAAAAAAACTCCATTCCATGAGCGATGCCTTGCACGTTTGTCCACAGGCATTTAAATTTTGCATGCTTTTCCACAGACTCTTGGATTGTTGGGACTGCCAGTGATTTGGAGCAACTGGTTGACTGACTGACAGACTGACTGACTGACTGACTGACTGATGTCACTTTCAGGAATGAGGAGACAAAGATCGCTGCGGCGCAGTTACATCACCTTTACTGTGTCCCACTGAATGAACCGCGGTCTGTAAAATAAACAGCTGCACACAGGGGTGAAATGTTTGTTTAGTTTGTTCAGTGAGAGCTCCAAACTCTGTGACAGCGAGCGAATGAAACAACAAAAAAAACAAAACACAGATAGGTCAATCCTGTTTGTGACATCACAAGGGGCGTGAGTGTGTGCTAGAGAAGCGGAACAGGAGTGGATGAGCAGGTAAAGGTCAGACAAAAAGGCCTCCTTGCTGATGCAGTGCACCACCTGATGGCAGCTCGTCCAGGTGATTTGGCTGGAACTTGGCAGGAAAACAGAAAGTAACAAAGCACAGAAGTGCTGTGCTGCTGCTGTGATGATCCAGATGAAGTCCAGGACCGGCTGGCCTTTTTTTTTTTTTTCTTTGAAATTCAGACATCGTACTGCAGCCATGTACAGTGTCATCGCCTCAACTTTAATGGCTTTTAATCTGGAGACTGATTGGGTGAACGGAACAGATGTTTTACCCCCTCACAGGTCATAAAAGACATCTGACATTTTTTATTTTTTTCAAGACGAAACCAGTAAAACAGCGACAGGAAAAATCCATCACACTTTAAACATTCACTTTGAAAAAAAAAAGAGACCCCTCAAGTCAAGCTTTTATCATCAACTAAAAACAGCTTCGGCGCTCGTATCTTAATAACAACAACCTGCAACTGGGTAATGAAGCAAAACCTAAAACCAAATCCAGATTCCTGCTTCCACAGAACCAGAACCTGAATTCCTGGGTCGCTGCAAACACTGCAACCAGGCCAGGAGGTCCAAAACACATGCAGAAGGTGGAAGGCTGCTCTGGTACCAGAGAGGCTCGGCGCCCTCGGAGGTTTGCGTTAGAAGGAACTAATTTGTTAAAACCTCATAACTTTCACAAATTAACCTCAGCTGAACCATCGCGGAGAGGGGGAAGCAGCCAGAGCGCACGATAGGCCCGGCTGCCACCACCAGAACAACTTTCATCTGGTGAGAGATGACGGGGCTTTCTCTCTGTGAGCTGGTCTGGGTATTAACTTTGGGCATACAACTTTATTATAGAATTAAGCGTAAATGACGAATGACGAAGAAGACTGTTTAAAACAAAAACTGTCTGCATATTTTGCAACAAGTTTGGAAGAGGAATGTTCAAAAAGGACAAATTAGGTTCACCTGACAAAAGAATAATCCGTAATTTCAGCTGTACACTGAAATTTCATCTCCAAAGCTGAATATGCCAAATGTTCTGGGACTTTAGTGTAGGTGCAGAAACAGGACAAGTGTTTAGATCTTCTTCGACTCCACTGGACTGGTCAAATAAGTCGTGCAGCAGGTCGGATTCCTCCCTGATAGGAGCAAAAAAAGAAAAATGCCGGTTTGACTGACTAAATATGTAAATGACAGAGCACTTTGATGTCCTGTAACGTGTGCCTTCCATCTGGGAACATGCGGAATGCTTTAAGCCCATTAGCCGTTCTCCCAGTCCAATTGGAGCTACCGCAGCCTGGGGGAGGACATAAAAGCAACCCCCGCCATCTTTCAAAGCTCTTACGCCTTTAATTTGTTTAGACAAACGGTCCCGAAAAACACGGCAGGCCCAGCGAGGGGACGAGCCGGCCCGGGGTCCCCGAGCAGGTTCCTGCCCCGCAGCCGGGCCTGATCACAGGGGACAGTTTGGCTGAGCTCAGTTCTGGCTCGGTGACACAATTTAAAATCAGTCTGGGGCCAAAAGTCTGATGGGTCAGAGATAAAACATGCAGAAGTCTCGGAGACACACGGACAAACATCGCAAGTTGCTTGTTAGGAAAAAGGTTTTGAAGTCGTCACACTCGTCCATCCAGTTCTCCCTCAGGGGGCGCCTCAATTTAAAAGGCTTTTTTTCTTCTTCTTTTTCTTCTTCTTCTTCTTCTTCTTCTTCTCCGGTTCGGCACCTCCACCCAGATGGGACGCATGATATGAGGGGAACAGTTTGTAAATGACGGTGCCACAAACGCAGCCGGTCAAATTAGAGGCTTCCAGCGCGCTGCAAATACGCGCCACATGTGTGAATGTGTCGGCAGCGGCCTGCGGCGCTCACGCCGTCCTGACGCTGTGGTCGTAGATGACGACATGGACGTAGAGGTCCGACTGCAGGAACGTCCGTCTGGAGCCGTCGCCGGGAGCCGTCTGGAAGCAAGCAGAGGGTCGGAGAGGCTGCTGTCATTCCTTCAGCCATCAAAGTTGCCTTTCAAGCTGAAGGCCAGGTCAATTTTTTTTTCAGAGTGTGCACATGCAGTTTGTTGTCATGATTGTTCTCAGAATATTTAATATTATTTAATTAATTAATAATTAGTATTTAATAAAATAAATAATGTTTTCCAATTATGATTTCCCCCCCCAAATCCACAATCAAACGCAACGTCCAGTCCGTCTGCTGCCTCACACACCAGGATGCGCTCATTAACACAAATTATTGACGCAACAATCTTTAAGACGATAGCCAACTAACAAAAGTGTGGTAGGTCAGTTGACCTGGCTGCTACTGCTGCTGCTGCTGCTGCTACTGCTACTGCTGCTGCTGCTGCTGCTGCTGCTGCTGCTGCTGCTGCTGCTGCTGCTGCTGCTGCTGCTGCTGCTGCTGCTGCTGCTGCTGCTGCTGCTGCTGCTGCTGCTGCTGCTGCTGCTGCTGCTGCTGCTGCTGCTGCTGCTGCTGCTGCTGCTGCTGCCCATCAACATCTTGAATTTCTTTAATAAAAGTGGTGAAACTCCCTGAAGCAGTCGTAACTTTAACTGTTCAAAAAAACCTGTTAATACTTTGCATTGAACGCTTTGCATATTCTTCTTGTTATTCATGATGCACCCAGCGCGAAGAATCTTTTGGTCTTTATTGTTATTTTAATACAGCTGTAAAGCTGCAGGCAACACATGTAGCGTAAAAAGCTTTGATTTGACAACCGTGTGGAATGTGAAGTACACCGACCTGTCGCACCTGCTTCAAATCTCCCCTTCCAAAATTGCAGCCGCCAGGTTTCAGTTTTTACATCTTCCAATTATTCTGCTGCCAATGACTTTTTACAAATGGGTCATTTCCGAACACGAAGAGACATTTCTTGGAGGGGAAAAAAGAAAAATCTTTCTTTGCTTTTTGGACTTTCAGTATAACAAAAGAGCTCCGTTCAAACATGGTCTTTGTTGCTTTGTTTTGTTTTGGCTTCACATTAAGACTCATTTCTCACAGAAAGGAATCTCAATCTCCATTTTCTTGCCTTTTCTTTCATGTTTTTGAACGGTATATGAGCAGTTTGTTTCTTTTCACTTAAATTAATCCCAACAAAATCTCTGAAGGCAAAACTCCCGAGTGCTAAAGCTCATGCACGGGATGTTGCCGATTCAATCATCATCTGGTCGTAAATTTCAGGGATAATAAAGGGGCGGCCGAGCGCAGCGGAGGCTGACAGTGACGGTTTCATTCGTTGACTTTTGCGAGATGTTCCCCCCATAACGTCAGACCCCCGCCACCAAGATGTGAAGCCGCCGCCAGCTGCAAGCGTTTATTCTAAGTGTGTCAAAAGCTTCTGGTGGGAGTGGATCCACGGCCAACCATTACACCCAATTTACACTTTTGCCTCAAACAACTTGCGGGTGTCCCCGCGAGTGAGGCGGGCGGTCTTCCTTCCTTCCTTCCTTTTGCAAGTTCAAAAGGGGCGTCAATAAAAAGGAGCCATCAATTGGTTGGCTTTGCAAAAAAAAGAAAAGGAAAAAGACAATTAAATGGGCAGCCAAATTATATTATAAACTAATCTCTCTTGTATAAACGTGTGTAAACTAGCCGTCCTTTAAAAATGTTCAGGTCTGAGCGAGACGTCTTCATAGCTGAGGTATGATAACACGTCTGACGAGGATACAAATAAGCGCCGCGGGACGACAAAAAGGCAGAAATAGACAAAACAACCCAAATAAGTTGTTGCGAGACGTTTGGAATGTTTTGCTGCGGACGAGCGGCCAAACGAGCAGCTGCCGTCCCTCACGGTGGCTTAGAAAGTTGGACGGGCCTCAGCGGCGGGGCCAGACTGGGCTTAGCTGAGCTGGGTTCTGGGCACTGCGGCGGTTTGCTGTGTCTGGCTTCCTCTGCCTCCTCTTGCGTTTTTAATAGACAGCCTGGTCGGGGCGGTGCTCGACCGCAGTTTGAAAAGCCTGCTGCCATTTTGGCGCTCGCCCTCAAGAACGCAGTCCCCGCAGCGCTGTCTGCAAGTCCAGAATAGTTCCGTCCCACCGACCATTTCCCCAAGCCTCCAGCGAAGAAGGAAACCGGGGAGAGAAGAAGAAGACGGAGGAGGAGGAGGAGGAGGAGGGGGGAAAAAAAGCCCCTCTGACAGTGGTTGTTCCTCGCAGGGCTCCTCGCAGAGCGCCAGTTTGGAGGAAGCACCTGCCTCATTCCTTTAATCCGACATTCTTTGTGCAGGTGGAAAGAAAATCCCTCCCACTCATCTTTCCGTCCCTCTCTCTCCAAGAGAACACACACACACACACACACACACACACACACACACACACACACACACACACACACAGGCACACACAGCCAATCAGAATCCATCTGAATTTACAGCAGGTTTTCCAGTGAAACTCAATCAATCCAACTGTATTTGCATAGATGCCAAAGCTTCACTTTCTCTACAGATGCAACACCACACACCCTCATGAATCACCGATTGTATACAAAGATGACCGGAGTCTTTGTGACGTCACGTCAAATACTCCAGATCCACAGATTCCACAGTGCACAGATCTTACGGTTTCTTTCCCTTTCGTGAAGGAAAGCCAGAGACTTACCGACGGATCCACGTTCAGCAGCTTCTTGTCCCGCTTGCTCCTGAAGAGGAGGCCGCCAGGGTCGTCGTAAACCACCTCAAAGTTGGGACTTGAGTTGGAGGTGGACGCATGAGTCGTCCAGTTGTAGAAGCTGCAGCAAAAAAGCAGCGATGGTAAGATGAAGCGAAGGGCTGTTAGCGCTTCTAGTAGCACATTTCAAAGACATATTTCAAGTGAATACATGATGAACAAAGTGACATATTGAAATAGATTCTTGCTCCACTGGCAGAGTGAGCGGTTTATTTTTACACTGGTTTGGAGATGGCTAAGTATAGGTAGTCCTTCAGCAGCTTTCACAAGATGCAGATAATTGTAGCGTGACAATCACCAGCATCCCGAAATTCATTTCCCACAGCGCAGCAGAAAACTTGTTTCCCTTCTGCACATCGCTCAGTTAGTTGCATTTTGCTGTAGCACAGAAAGGTTTTTCCTTCTCCATGGAGAAAGAGAAAAGTCATTAGCTGCTGGAGGAGGTTCCAACAAAACGACCGTGTCAGTTCAGTGCAAGCTGAGCTCGGCCCCAGAGGAAAGTGTTAGAATGTGGATTAGATTCCGGGTTGTGTGAATGCATTCTAAGTGGCTTTACCTTTGGCAACAGTAAGCCCAGCTCTAGCTTTTAATTAAGTTACTGTCTTGAGTTTGCGGGGTGGTGCTGGGGGTAGAAATTCCAGCTACCTGTCCGCTTGGCATCCCGCTCCGCTTCCCTTCAGCGCAGCCGCACGCTGGGAGACTCTACAACAACACTCGGCGAGGTCACGACATCATCGCATGTTTCGTGGAGGAAGGAAAAGTGCACGGATTACGGGGCATTACGGAGCCATTGTTATCGCATCGATATTCAGCAGCAGGTTATGAGAGAACTTTGCTTCGCAGGAAGGACGGGAAAGAAGGAAAGCAATGTGCGGGGTAAAATAGCGTGTGTGTGTGAGAGGCAGGAGGCGAAGGTCTGCTTCCAATTTGAACGCGAGGGTGCCGCGGCGGAGTCGGCCAAGCCAGGTCTTAAGCAAAAGCTGCGGCTAATAAGCAGCTGAAACCAAAGAAAGGCTGGAATTCCAAAATAAATGAGCGATTAATTGACAGCATCCGATTGGATTCTGCTCAGCTTTTAGGTTTTGTGTTATTTTTGATACAGTCCGACGGAAGCTTCCAACCGTGTGACGGAGTCAGAGAGACCACCCCCCACCACCACCACCTCTCCAGGGTGAATTTAATACATTTAGGATTTATGAGCAATTAGCGTTGGTGTTGATCCCCGGCAAGAGATGAATTCCCCAGAGAGTCTCGGCGAGGTTTGCTGCAGGCGACATGTTGCTGCAGGCCGACGTCAGCTGGTCCACACAACTGGCAGGTTGTCCTTGTGGATGTGAAACATGAGGTGAGACGGGATTTTAAAGCACCTTATTGAGGAAGTGTTGAGCACCACATTGTTCCCAAGCATACTCTCAATTCGGCAAAACACCTTGGGTACCTCGTGTACTCAAGGACTTGGAGCTGTTTGGAATCTGCCACGGAAAACACCAACGAGTGAAGCCAGGAATCCAATTACAAAGTCTTGTCTTTTTTTCCATTGTTCTTTGTACTAAAAAATAGGGTTGACGCTTTACCATTGAAGAATGTGATTTTACTTGTCTGGCAATATGATGATTGTGTGTAATTGTGCCATAACTGACATGAATACGTAACACATGTAGCTGAAACAGTTCGGCCAAATCATGGGACTGGACGGGTGAGTTCTCGCTTGACTGTGTCAGGCAGGCAAACAAAGTTCTGTGGTAGTACACCCGACCAGCAGGGGCGCTGTGTCAGCGACAGCGTTGTCACTCACCCAGTGGCGAGTCAATGAATTTTAAAAGTAAAACTCAAAAGATATTTTTTTGAATTTTATGGTAGAAAAGAATCTAAAAAATGCTGCAGAGTTTTTCACCGATCAAAGCTCTTTCATTCCGAGAGATCCGTCGAGTGTTTCTAGAATGGCTGTCAAGGTTTTCAAGCTGTTTGTCCTTTATTAGTGTGATCTGAAAAAAAAAACAAAAACTAAGTATTTAGGCTTTTACAAAAAAAATAAAAGATTCGATAGATGAAAATGCTGACGGCACACTGACTCGTTGACAAAGGAGTTCAATGATTGTGCAAAATAAGAAAAAAACAACATAATTCAAAACAAGTACCATTACTTCAGATTCATGTCTGTTTTCCCTTCTCCTTTTGGCTTCCCTCGAATTGATGGATTCTGGTTCTACTTTTGCTCCTCGCCGTGGCCCAGAGTCTTGATCAGGCGTAACACAACTCCACATGTTACACACTCAGGTTGCGTTCGCGGGCCTCGGCCGTTCTCCAGCAGCAGTTTGAGATCCAATAACAAAAGTTGGTCCACTGGGAGGACAGTCGGTGCTGGGGTGGGGAGGAGGGGTGGGAGGAGGGGTGGGCGGGGCCAGGGGCCGGGCAGCTGACGGGCTGCAGCAGCAGCACGTTTGAAAGAACCATAACAATGTAGAGAGGTGCCAGAATGCGACGGGATTCATATCGCCTGATTGGATGTTTTGCTGGAACAAAACACAACGAACAGCTGGTGCAGCCAGAAGTAATAAGGACACCACATTATGCAATAGTGCACAAATCTCAAAATGTTTGCAATTTACGTTGCGAGACCCCCACAAGCAGGCTCGTTCGGCTGTTGCCAAGATGTTTTCTGCGTGATCTGTCTGGGAAGAAATCCTTCTAAAAATCTATTTGTATTGTAGCCATAATATATATATATATATTTATTTATTTTTCTGACTGCCTGGAGGATAACAGGCATGTTTGCCACACAATGCAAGCAAACCTATAGAAGAAGCAATATGAGAACTCACCCATGCCACTGTTCCTAAAACCCCAGACCCCTGCTGGGCGATTTGGGGATATGTAAATATATGCGTGGGCCCCCCCCACCCCCACCCCCGGAGTAGATGGAGGTCAGAGGTCAAAGTATTGAGAGAGACGCAGAGGGGCTGCTTGTATTGCCGGGGTCCCTGCAGCAGGATTTGACAAATCCTGGAACTGATTAATGGGAACCAACCCAGACACAGACCCGACTCACAGGAGTGGGGGGAGGGTGCAGTCAAATAAAATAGAACCAGATCCAAAATACAACAGAATGGAATTAGATACAAACTTGGTGCATTAAAAGTACATTTATTAACTAAGTTTATTTAATTAAACTTCTACTGACACAGTGGCCCCCGGTGGCCAGGTGGCCTATGCCTTGGTTGCCTGCCCAGCGCTGTCTTGCTAACTTGCATGGTTAGCTCTGCTTGGTTAGCCCAGCTTAGTTAGCCTTGCATGGTTAGCCTGGCTTGGTTAGCCTGGCATGGTTAGCCCCGTTTAGTTAGCCTCTCCTGTCCTTCTGGCAAGGTGTCTTTAACCCCAAACTTGAAGATGGCGATGGACCTCAAGTTCACCTTAGAGTTGCACTGATACCGGTTCAATTGATTTGATAGGACATGATTTATCCATGTGGGCCACGTGAGTGAGTACATTGTAGTGCAGCCTTTCTGACCGTGTGACGCTCCAAATTACTTGTGTCAAATAGCTGCTGCCAACTTTCAGAGTCACCCTGCTGCACGGACACACTCGCCGGACGCCTCCGAGGAGTCCAAACTGTGTGTGGAAATACACCGATGCATAAAATTATACAGTAAGATGGGACAAGAGGTCTGGGATTTGTTTTTTCGTTTTATGTTGCCAGCAGACGAGCGGATTCAGCATAGACGGCTGCAGTGGCCCCAATTATGAAATATAAATTGAGGTTTTTGTCGCCCTCCGGGAAAACTCACGAGAAAATCACATTGTCTGAAACACGCTTTTCAGGCGCACGCATTCTTCTCCTCCTTCTAGACTGCGTTTCATCGACTATTTATACCGAAATACCAGGGGACAATTAACATTTTTTTGGTCGACCACTTTTATTCCACGGTGAACCGCTCACTTTTGCCGTGTGTGTGGGTGTGTGTGTGTGTGTGTGAGAGTGAGGGGGGGGGTAGGTGTGTGGGACTGGGACAGCCGCATGAGACACTTTGCAACGGTGAACATGAAAAACGAGTGACGAAAGTGTGAAAGAACAGAAAAAGCCACCAAAATCTCTGGAGCGGCGGCGAGAAATTTCGCTCACACGTCGCCGGGACGCCATTCATTGGACCCCGCCCTCCCCTCGCCCCCCCCTCGCCCTCCCCTCGCCCTCTACTCGCCCACCTCGTGTTCAGTGTCGCCGGGGAAACGGACTGCGTGGTCACTCGGTACATACTTGGTCACAAAGAAAGAATATTTTTTTCTTTTAAAGAAAGCAGCTCCGGCAGCTGGATGGCACCACACCCAGACACATGGACCAGTAAAAGTGTGAGAACGTCACTCGGTGGAAACAATGACGGCGCTCCCAGCGACGCTCCCCGCCATGCGTTCACCGCCGCCGCCGCTCTTCCACACGTGCGCCGCGTCCTTCCACCCTGCGCGGTCACGGCTCGGCTCACGGCTGCGCTGCTCGTCTCCAGGTGCTCATTTTTCCAGCCTAATGTCAACAGCCTCATTATGCGGCTGGGCGGAGCCGGGTGATATATATCAATACGGCAAGCGGCTCGCATGTGTGTGCGTTTTTGCCCGGCGGGCTTTCTTTTTTTTTTTTCCTACGCCATCGACCGCCGCAGGCTGCAAGCTGCAAACACAGGAACCTGTTTTTGAAGCTAACGCGTCTTTTGTGGATCACAAAAAGGCCCCTCGGGCGCCGGGAGAGGAAGAGCGTTGAAATTTACTGTCTGCAGTCCTTGTCCCGCTTCAGCGGCAAAACACAACGTTGGCCGGGTGACGGCCATATTAACAAACTCCGATCTGACTTGCTTTGGCTTACTTCTGATTGCCTTGCACATCCAGCGACAGCTGAACACCGTTTTGGGCTTTGCACAATTTTTTTGGCTGCGCCTCAAGCTTGAAAAATTGACTGAATTGGAACTTTTATTTTATTTTTTTAAATTAATGAATCTAAACAGCAAGTCATCTAGTTGGGTTTGTTGAGTTTGTAATCAGCCTGGGTTGATGAAAACAGGGGATTTATTGCTAGATTTTTTTTTTTTTTTTGCTTGTTTTACATGATTGTAAACTCAGATGTTGGGATTTAAAACTTTAAAAGATATGTCTTGTTCCAACTATTTCAACTGTGTTTGGAGAGTCCTCACAAATCACAACTTATCAGGCTGGAATGATAACACCGTGGCACCAAAACATCTCGGTGGGTAACTGATCAACACCCCCAAGACGCTAATTAAAACAGCCAATCAAAGTTGGCTGGAGGTCCACGATGATCTTTCTGCTGATGGAACGTCGAGTGGAGTCCATCCATCAAAAACACAATCCAAACAGCCATCCGCACTCAGAACAAACAGTCCAACTGGGTTTGACCTCGGGGATCCAGCCTGCGCAGCCAACAGTGCACCAACGTGTGAAGATCAGCACGCACGACTCGGAATGTTCCTCCTTTTCTTGCAAATATTTATTGAGCTGGCAAAACTCGGCAGCGATCGAGTATCACGTCCCGTCGACGTCAAGGCCCCCGGACACACAATGGTCGGAGCCGCGCCACCGCATCGCCTCCCGGGCTGGAACGACTTTCTCTTTTGTGTCGAACGGTAATAAAACAGGACAGCGGGGCAAATATTTTCACAGCAGAAAAACGGAGCCAGATTCACAGGTGCTTCTCGGCTCTGGCTGCCGTTCAAGCTCAGCAGATCCTTCACGTTCAAGTGCTTCAATCTGTCAGCGAGTGCACGCAGGATGGAGGCAAAGTGTGCGGCAAAAGTGGAAGTTCGGCGGCTGTAAAAGAAGAGTTGGAACCCGACCATCTGTGCCAGGCTGCTCATTGGCCGAAGGAATAGATATATGTCGTCGCTGTCAGACTGTTTTATGCTTATTTTGTTTGCATCGTTACTTTTGAAGGACAAAGAAACACTCAAATCACGCAACCGTTTCTCACTAAGTTCTGTGAAACTGCCCTTTGTGATGTCACAAAAGGGCGCTGGCAGCTGAGACAGGTTAGTGACAACACCCTCAGTCAGGTGTTGACCGAATATGTGGAAGGTTCAACAAAGCTGCAGCAAACAGAGGGCTAAATATGCTTGTTTGCAGGAGATATTTTTCAGTTGTTTTTTTTTTGCTCCACAAACAGCAAATTTCCGTTAGTGGCTCTCTGTGTGTCTGCGTTTTAAACGTCTGCACTCAAACGCTGCTTTTTTTCCCCTGCGTCTTCCCTGCGTGCGTACGGACGCGGCCTTAAGGACGTCACTCAAAACTTTTTTTTAAGGCAGCAGGCTCCCACACAGCAGCATCCTGCTGGTGGTGACATGCTGCATTGCGCTCACGCTTAGCGGCTGTTGCTAAAGGTTTTCAGTTTTCATATATCTCCATCACACGGGGGGAACGTCCGTCGCGGCTCGCTGCGGCTCCGTTCGTGCCGCCGCCGCCGCCAATGTGGCTCCAATTGTGCGGTTTTGTGTCATTAGCGGCCGCTCACATGTAAACGTTTTGCACATGCAACATGGAAAACGCTTTGCCTGATTTACTTGAAGCAGGTTTCCCAGGAGGTCAGAGGGTTACGCCATATACCTTTACAAATTATGTTTATATGACCCACCCACTGAGTGCGCCTGCGAAAATAAATCAAGCCCAGCGTTCAGCTGATCTTTCCTTTTTTTTCCCCCTTCGTCTTCTGCTTCTTCCTTTTACTCCCTGCTGCTCCTAAAGAGTCAGCGCAAACACACGGAGCCTTGCTGTGAGGTGCAGCGGTGGTAGTTGGGAGGGGGGCTGGGGGTCACTTGACATATGAAGAAAGTCGAGTTAAGCAGCTGAAAAATAACAGGTTAGTGAACTACTCTGGGTAATTATATGGTAATAGTTTTGTATGTACGCCTTAAAATAATGAAGCAGGGTTTTTAAAGATTTCTGAAGGCATCCCCCAATCATCTTTACAGAAAGGTGCGCAATTGTAACCTCATTTGAATCCGTCATTAACCTGGCGCGGCGAGTCTGAAGTGCGACGTTGCGACGTTGTGACGTTGTGACGTTGTGACCCGCTTCCCTCCTCCTCCTGCTGCTGCTGCTGCTGCTGCGTTCATGAACCGTTCCACCCCTCCTCGCCACAGTGGAGGTGGGAGGCGGAGGCCAGAGCTGGCGCTGGTGACGCTGCTCTGTGTTCTTTGTGGCCGTGGAGGGGGGTGGGGTGGGGTAGGGGTGGCGGGGGTGCGGGGGAGTGGGGAGGATTCAGAGTCCTGCGGTGGGAGGTTTAGTGCACTGAGTGGGCAGCAGCTCCAGCATCTGCTCCCTCTTAGCGGCAACCACACTGGGTGTTATTGTTCCCGACAGAGATGAAAAAAAAGAGGGGGGGTGGGGGGGTGGATTGGAGGGGGTGGTGAAATGGGGGGAGGGGAGGGGCGGGGGGTGGGTGGGTTGACACAGGAGGAGAAGAAGCAAAGTTTGGCGCGAGACGCCTGGAAAGTTGAAATGCAGGACGCACGCAGGGATGTGTGATTGTGAGCGAATGGACTGAGGGAGCAGTGAGGGAGGGGGGAGTGTGTGAGTGTGAGTGTGTGTGTGTGGCGGCAGGGGGGTGGTGGTGGTGGTGGTCATGAATGCATCACTGGGGAGTAGAAGTGTCGGTCATGCTCGCACACTGACTCACACCTACAACTTGTCGGGGCTTCCACTCGGCAGAGACGAGGATGAGTGGAAGTGTTTGACTGAGATCAGGAACTTTACGAACTTTATCCTCAAGTAAAGTAGGAAAGTGGTTCTAGGCGGTAGGACTCCGCTGCAGGTATAAAACAGAACAGACCAGAACAAAAACACTCACATAAGTTCGAAGCCCAATATAAGGCATGAAGGAATCAATGAGAGCGGCACCTGACTCTGGTCTTGTCTGTCTGTGTGTCGCCAAGAAGAAACAAGTTGTGTCGCACTTGTCACGCAGGAGAAACAAGTTCAGGAATCAGTGTTTTGCTCTGCATGGATTTATGCACACTAAGGTCTATGGTCTTTGTGTGTCTGAGCAGGCACGTCAAAAAAAGCACCATCAACCACCATGCGTCTCCTGCTCCTCAGTGGGTTTACACGGCACTTGGTGCAGATTTGTGTCCCTGCGTGCATCATTATTTTTGACGTCAGTGAAGAACTGCATAGATCCAGAGGAGATGTGGGGCGAGGGTGTTCTCCAGGCTGCAGGTCTTAAATCTGCATTTTAGCCAGTTTAGGTTTAAATCTTTGGCACAACAGTGCACAAGTCATGTTCATTTCAGGCTGCTGCTGCTGCCTGCTGCTGCTGCTGCTGCTGCTGCTGCTGCTGCTGCTGCTGCTGCTGCTGCTGCTGCTGCTGCTGCTGCACGGTTCCTGCAGCGAGATCATTCACTGAGATGTAAAAATAAAATAAATAAATAAATAAATTGCAAACACGCAATCAGCCGGATGTGTGATTTGAAGACATTTGGAAGAAGGTTTTGCCCATGACATGAGCGAGGTTACACGCGGGACACGTCACTTGGCTGAACTCTGGTGTGTAACGTAACACACAGTGCGATCTGGCACCGCCCACCCACCCACTGTGTCGTGTTTGTCCTCGCATCTATCTGAGATGTTGGTAATATGCTCGCACACGCGAGCATGAGGAATGTGGGAATGGGTTTTGGCTCGGCTAATTTGCTGACTCTCCTGACAGACAGTGAATTATAAAGATGTTAGTTGGCCGCGCTGCGTCCGCCAGGCTGACTCCAGCCGACACCTGTAAGGTCAGCAGTTCACCTGTGGCTTGGCCCACGTTTGTGCGACTGGCGCTGAAGAGGCCGGTCCTTCCTCGTACGGAACACGAGGGATGAAATTGAAACAAAAAATCTGAGCAGCCGTTGACTTTTTCCTTTTTGTTTCCCAGGAAAAACGTGGACACTTTGATTGGATTTGTAAAGAATCTAAACAGTTTTAGTGTTTTTCTTGGTATTGGTTATATTTCATTTTATAATCCTAGGCACAATGGCTTTGTGACTGTGAATGTGGTGTATTTTTTCCCCAGGCAACCAACTCACAGTTGTCGTCTTTGACCCCGTGGAAAATATGAGCCGTGGTATTTGTTTTTCATTGTGTTTTTGGCTGAGCGACGTATTTAATTAAAGACCCAAGATCCAGGGGAGGTATACCGTCATTTCAGGCAAAAATTTCACATTTTTGAAAACACACCAAACTCAGAGTACAAGCAGCTGACAAATCATTTTCAGTGATGCACACATAGCAGAAAGAACCAGCAGGATGTTTTTCCTTCCTTTCTTTCTTTTTTTGAATGTGCTTCTGATGGTTGGCGTGAGATTCTGACAGGATAATAACCCAATGAGAAAAAATGCTGCAGTTTCATGATTCCAAATATAAAATGCATGTTTTTTCTAAAGAAAAAAATCTCTTACCAAAAACAACTTTTTTCAAATGACACATTCTTGTTATGTATATAGATCTGGATATTCTGGATCTGCTCAGGGTTTCTGCCCTCTAGACACTCACACACACACTAGTTTCTTCCTGCCACTGTCTCAGCACTAGCTCATTGTGAAAATAAATCGATAAAATGGTGCAACCAAAATTAATACCAAAAATAGCTAGACTGAAATTTGAAGGATGCAATTTCCTCAGAAAACAAAACTGATAATTCTAACGTGGAGTTGGTTCGCTGCAGTAAACGGACAGCTGAAGTGTCAAATCAATGCCTGATGCATAACACTGTGATACTAAACTGTAAATGGTCACTCTGTAAAAGCACGAGTGATTTAATCCTTTACTACGTCTGTGTCTTTCACTCGTCTAACGCTGAGGCAAGAAGCGTCGGCGCGGCCGCTCCGTTCTCACCGTGATGGCCCACTGCACTGCTCCTTCCAAGCAGATATTGGTCCCTCGCGTCCACGCTGAGTCTTTAATCCCGGATAATAAGATTTCCTTACCACTCAAATCTTGTCAAATCCCACTCAAGTCAAGGCCTTAAAACAATGCGGACATGTCAGAGTGGAAAGAGACTCACCATAAATCTGAGCGGCCTGGCAGCAGACGCTTCTTTCCGCTGAAATATGGTTCAAAATCATGGCTCTTCAGTCTGTGGGCGTAGTCTATATAGCCAGACACTTCCTGTCCAAGGGTATTATGATCCCGTATGAAAATGACCGACTGTGGAGGAGAGACAGAAAAAGAAAGAGAGCCTCTGTGTAAATAATCATGGCTATCGGGCCTCTCCTGAGGAATCTCCAGGAAGGCCGCTGTCACTGGTTAAAGGTGGACAGGTAGACTGGATCCGCCACAAATCCACCCACTTCCAAAAGCGGAGCGGCTAACCGCAGCTAATATTGCCCGACGATGGTCCTGATTGGCCCACACAAAATATCCAGCGCGTGGGAGGGACTCCAGCGGCATTCTTCCGCCGACAGTAACTGCAGTCGGGCTTCCGTTCCAACACACCTACAGCCCGGCTGGAATGTAGCTCCAAATGACGAGAAATGAACATTCATCGTCTTGCGAATATTACGGACGAATAAGTAACAACAGCAACACACTGCAGAACTGAGAGGTTCAGGAAGTCATTCATTCCAGCGGTAATTTATGGTGGTTTTTATTATGTAGGTTGACTAGGAGTGCTTGGTTGTGTACGGCGCACACTGTATGCTGCTGGACACCTGAATTTCCCTGGAAGGGGATGAATAAAGTACTTATCTCTATCTATCTATCTATCTATCTATCTATCTATCTATCTATCTATCCATCCATCAATCTATCTATCTATCCATCCATCCATCCATCCATCGCAAAGCTGAAAATTCCTGAGAGCAATAAACATGCTTAACAAGCCGACATGTGAAAGAGAATACTTTACAAACATTTATCCGTTTAACATTCTAAATGATGATTCACAGTGATTGGATCAACTTTTTAATCACCACCAGGGGAGCTGGTGAGCAATGACGTTCTGCACACTGAGCAACTCCATATACAACTTCCACCATGCATACAGAACTTTCCTAGGTAGTGGGGAGCACAGACAAGACTTTGGCAGCGTTCCTTGTCCAGTTTAGTCCAAAAATGTCACAACTGTTATTTTTTTAAAATTTGCTGCCACTTCTAATAAGTATACATAGCAATTATATTGCATTTGCATGAAACTATTATATGCGTTCAATTTAATCAATTCAATCAGATTTTTAAGCGGGGTGAGTGGTGGGACCAAATGGCGGTCCAAAGACATCAGCCAAAGTTTTAGAGGAGGGATTAAAATATCACACAGACAGACTCTTCACACTGCATCCTCAGGCTTTGAGCTGTTTGATGGAGGGCGACACACCAGCGCTCTTTAACCCAAACACTGATTTCTGATTAAAACTCAATGAGCAAAGAAGAAAAACAGGCACTTCAATGTAAAATAAATAATAATAATAAAAAAACAAAACAATCCTAGCACCCAAAGATGTTTCATCAAAGACTGGGCTCTTTGAAGTGAAGGAAACCAGACAGACAAAACCAGGCAGCGCCACCTGACTCACACAGAGGAAATAAAAAAAAAACAAAATCCCCTCCTGTGATCGGAGATGAAAAAAATCCTTCTCTCTCTTTCCCACTTGATAAAGATGTGATGTCAGTGAATGAGAACAACAGCAAACAGGCAGATGCGCTCAGGTGTGAAGGGTGTGTTTTGTCTGCCCAAGATGAAAAAGTCTTGCCCCCCAACCCCCTCCCACACACACACACACACACTTTTGTTCTTTTTTAATGCGTCTCATTTCCTCTGCTTGTGTAAACGAGTGAGTCCCTGTCGTCCGCCTGCAGCTGAGCGGCTGCACGGATCCGACCGCGATGCCTCATCGGATCATCAAATCACATTTGCACCATATAACTGTCAGGACAAGGAGCCCATCTGTGGATCCCTTTACCAAAAAGGCGTGAGATAAGTAGCCCTCCAGAGCTCCAGAGTGAGGCGGGGAGCAGCCAGAGAAAAAAAAAAGAGGGGTTCGCTCTCTTTGCCTTCGTCTTCCTCTTCACCAACATTTAAAACAGATGCTATCATGTTCGCAGCTGGCTTCAGATACCAGATACCCTCTCGACCAACCAGCCTTGAGGAGTCGTCCTCAGACGGAGCGGCGAAGGTGAGGAACGCTGGCAGGAGGCCGCAAGGCAAACAACGCCGGGTTGGTGCGCGGTCAGTGGTGTGTGTTGCGTTTGGGAGTGTTGGCTGGTTTGTGTGCAGAGGAAGAGCGACACCGCTGACACTCTTAGCTGGAGTGGAAACGATTCATCTATTAATCGATTAATACAAATGTTTGATTTTCCAGAATCAAAACTTGGTGTTCTTCACATTGCCTAAACATTGGTTCCACTCCTGTTTCACACCGACGATTATTGTGGCGCACATGATTTCAGATTGATTTTTTTTTTTATGTATCTCACTTTACTTACAGTAACAAAAATAACAGATAGCTGCAGATTTACTCTTAAGAACTTAATTCAAAGAGGGCACAGTAGTACAGTGGTTAGTACTGACAGCTAAAAGGTTGTGGGTTTGATTCTCTGGGTCGGAGGCCTTCCTGTGTGGCGTTTTTATGCCGTCACTTTATCGGCTCATCACCAGTGCACTCATTACTTGCACCCATGCAGAACTAGCATCACTCTGCCCTGTATTTCCTCCACTTTGTTTTCTTTTTCTTTTTCTTTTATTCCGTCCAGATTAGCCTTGTTTCCTTCAACTGCAGCACACAGAGCTAAGATACATCCCAGGCAAATTCCTGTTTCAGCCTGTGTGGTTTCTCTCCAGGTTCTCCAGCGACACCAGGCTAATAGTCCAAATTGTCTGTGGGTGTGAATGTGAGTGTGCTCACTTGTTGTGCGTCTCCCTGTGTGGCCCTGTGATGAACTGGCAACTTCTCCAGGGTGTAACCTCGACTTCACCCTAAGACAGCTGGGAGGGACTGCAGTGACCCCGATGACCAGGAGAGCAGGAGGTGACGGAGGGGGTACGGCTGGATAGAGTGAGGGTTTAATCAATCGGTGATGAGGACGAAGAAAAAATATGTGAAACAAAAATAAATAAATCAGTGATTAAAAGACGGGTGTGCGTGAAAGCGTGAAAGCGTGAAGCCGTTCTGCTCGTTCATCAGCCGGCATTTAAAGACGTTGTCTCCGACCGGTTTGGACGAGTGCAGGCGCCAGCTGCTGCAGGTTGTGCTGCTCTGACAAATCGGCCGTATTGAGACATCAAACTTGCGACCGAGAAAAGGCACAATTTGAAGGAATACAGACTTCAAATACGACCCTTTCTCGTCTTAAGAAAATGACCTTAGCGCTTTGCACAATGGAGTCATGGAAACTGCCCGCACTGATTGCATGATTGCATCTTGATTTTCTTTTCTTCAACTTTTAAACTGTCAGGGAACCGGCAGGAGGGCCACTGACTCACTTGCCGCAGACAACCAGTGTGACTTTAAAACGGAGGTGGGGGATAAGGAGGGGGGGGGGGCAGCATTACACCATGGAAAACAAGTGGAGACCCTTACGTCACCTGCCAGCAATTACCCAGAACAGGTGCTGTGACCTCACAGGGCAGTGAGGGAGCGAGCGAGCGGACAAGTGAGCGAGTGAGCGAGCGAGAGGCCCCGGCTTTATGGCAAACATCAGTGGTGGTGGTGACGGAGGCTCCAGGTAGAGGCCACAGGCTCTCCACCTCTTTGTTCTGGCTGTTTGTGACTCACACACACACACACACACACACACACACACACACACACACACACACACACACGCATACATATATATGGTTTTCTTTTTCGGCAAGCTGTCCTGTCCTCCAGTTCTCACTCCACCCTCTTTCCATTCCCCTCCTCTATTATTCTCATTTGATTGACTGCGCTCTGTGCCAGTTTATCTTACGTCCTTTTGTGCTTCACTTTCTGTTTTGTGTCTTATGAATACAAAGAAGAAAAATGACACAATAAAAGGAAATCCTCAGTCGCTGCAGCTTATGAGCGCAAATGAAAAAAAATCTAAAACACAAACACGCACAAAAAAAACCCCAAAACACCTGCAGACAATCGTAGTGACAGAGGTCTGCGGTAAATGTCACGGAGGTAAATAAAAAAAAAAAGAAAAACATCTCCTCCTCCGTCTCTTTCAAAAGCTCCGCGGCTGAAAAAAGAAAGAAGAAGAAAAAGTCCAATCAAAGAGAAGCTGACGGCAGGCTGACGCGTACTGCAGCCGCTGCTTTTGTGCGTCCCACAGGTGGGAGCACAATGTTCCGGAACACCTGACATCCTGTGGCGTGACACGGGCAACGTGCAAAAGCCTGCGGGGTCCGCAGGGGTTCGGTGCGAGAAACACAACAACACCAGCCAGAGGTATAAAATATGGGTTTTAAAACACGCAAAAGTCCGAGAAGAATAATAATCCCCTGGATTCCAATCTGCTCCGTTAACAACTGTTAACTTAGACGTTAAGTTGGAGAAGAGTATTTGGTCCAAAGGTGTGAAAAAAACGTGAAGAAATAAAATGAAATGCTGCATCCACAGCGGAGAGAGTTTGAATCTCCGCGTTTGTCACCAGGTCAGTCAGACGAACACACAGACACACACACACACACACACACACACACACACACACACACACACACACACACACACACACACACACACAAACAAACACACCGTGCTGCCCACTAGCCGGCCCCTCCCTCCCACTGCCCGGGAACAATCCTGCAGTGTCAGGCAGCCGTGCAGGTGTCTTGCGGCGTCAGCTGCCACGCTGTTTATTATTGGTGGGCCGTGCAGCAGGAGGAATCCCCGGCCATCACCAACAACTGTGTCAATTTGTTGGGGAAGAAAACACGGCCAACCCCAACGACCGGAATGTTTCCTAGGTGAGAGCAGGCGTCGCCCTGGACGCCCCTCCAGAAGTGTGTGTGTGTGTGTGTGTGTGTGTGTGTGTGTGAGAGAGTTAATTTTTTGTATCACTTCCTTCATTTCACAATGTTCTGAGCCGTCGCTGCTACACATTTGTCTTATCACCTATCTACTTCCAATCAGGTTTTGGGGTTTGATGGCTGATTATCCGACTTTTCTGTCATAGTGCTCCTGAAATCTATAAAAGTAAAAGTTATTCAGACTTTGCCGTCATATTATTCCAGGTTATTGAAGGCGCTCAGAAATATTTGAGTAGTTTTGGATTATTTGACTTTCCTTCTATAGGGATTTCCAAAATGTCCTCTGTGTGTGTTTAAGAGCTCCACACACACACACACACACACACACACACACACACACACACACACACACACACACACACACACACACACACACACACACACACACACACACACAGTATATCTGCAGTTTTTCCCTCCCTGGCCTGCTCTGCCTTGCCGCAGCGGCTCCACAGTGTGTTGATGTGTGTTTTCCACTGGATGGGAAGAGGATCAGCCGTAAGACGAGACTGGAACAGACTTCACACTGATGGCTTGTGCAAACGGTGAGCGGCTGAGGTGTGTGTGTGGAGGTCTGCGGGGGATCTACCCCAGTGACACAGGCTGCAGGATACTAGCGACCAAACCACCATGCCATGACAACTAAAAAAATCAGCAATGATTGTGTGATACAACAGGATAGATAGATAGATAGATAGATAGATAGATAGATAGATGTTTTTTTCTGCGTCTCCTCTGTTAAACTTCTTTACTTCTTGTTTTTGGGTTGAGCTCGTGAGCATCACTCTTCTCAAAGTGGTGCGTAGCGCAGCAGCTGTTAGCCTAGCAAAGAAATGCAACAAGTTTTTTAATCTATACTTATGGCTGATGTCTGTGTCTGACACAAGTCTTTTTCTTCTAATAAATTTTTTTCCCCCCTAATTTTGTAAATTTTTTCAGCTGTGTGGCTGCAGCTGCGATGGACCAGAGACTGTCCACATGTCACAAAGCATCTCGGCTTGATCTGCGCTATCTGAAACACTGAGTTTGGCTGGATGCTGTTTGCGCAGCATCGTGAGGCCCTATAAAGTGTTTACCTACGTCAACACGCACCCTCTCATTACATACGTCCACATGGGTGGCGGATAGAGCTGCAGCCGCACGTCCTTCCAAAACTTCTCCTCTGCACTCGCTCCAGGAAAGTCCTGCGGCTTTTTCATCCACTGAAATAAAGTCCCGGTCCAAGTTTAATTTAAAGAGCAGTCACGACTCGGCTCTCTTCTCGCAGGACTCGGATCGTCTCGGGCTCGCACACGGCAGCGCTCGCCGCTCGCCGCGATCTGAGGAACATTAGCGTCAGCAGTTCAAACACGGCGTTTCCGTCGTCGTGTAATTTTGTTGCTGCCAAATCTCAACATTTGCGCTGAAGACAGGATTTGGGTTACGGTTGTAATCTCGCAACAGGCCTCATTTTCTGCGTGTGTGTGTGTGTGTATGTGCGTGTGCACAGCGAGGATGGAAATAATCAAAAGACATTTTCCCTTCGTTTATAATTGCAGGGTGTGTCGCTCGACAGATGTCTTGGCACCAGCTACAAAAATGCACAAGTGTTCAAAAGGGCTTCTTTTCCTGCGGTTTTCATGTTATATCTGTGTTCTCTTGAAAACCCTGCATGCAGCCGGGCCGCACGCTTTATTTCCCTGTGCAGCTTATTATTTCCTTGGGTGAGATTTGCCCGAAACTCACATCTGTTTCTCCCTGCGTGGATATTATCATAAAACACACTGAGTTCAGTGATCTGATAGAACAGATTGAATTGTTTTTATTTTTTTGCGTCGTTGCCCCTCTTCTTCCTGAAGATGTCGGCTGTAAACAGCAGGGGAGAGAGTGTGAAAATATTTTTGAAATTGTCAGTGACCCCCCCGCCCGGTGTTTCCCAGCAGAAAACTTTAAAAACTTCCCAGGATGCATGTTGAATCTTGAATCCCACACAAGATGTGTAGGATGTGTATATGTTTGGCTTTGCGACAGACGACAAAACAATCTGCATTTCTATAAGGCTGCAGGAATGTTTTGTTTAGTCCGTTGGTCTGCGTCCCTCCATAAACAGAATGCACAGGCTGTTTGCACAACACACGGAGGGAATAAACCCCCGCGGGCAGGTGTCCTGCCGCTGCGCTCGCCATACGGCCGATGGCGGCCGGCAGCTACGCCCAGTGAGGTTTTCAGTGCGCAGCCCAACAACTGCGGCCAGATACCAAAGGGGAAAGCGGCAGCGGCGGCAGTCAGCGAGCAGAAAGAAAAGTCGGCCCTCGGCCGCGCGGCTCGCCGTCTTTTTGCAGAACTCGCCAGTAAAGCCATTGCCGCAAAATAAGTGGCTTGAACCCACACACTTGAAATTACAGGGCGCTCCAAAACAGAAAATGCTATCCTGCTTTTCGCAATCGGCGATTTAGAAATTCTATTAAAACCTTCTTAGTTTGGCCGACGGTGCAGTTTCGCTGTTTTGCCTCCAAAACGGCGTTGGGCTCACATCTGCCGAAGCGCCGCTGGCGGGTTTTTTTTTTTTTTTCCTTTTTGGACAGTTTTTCTTTTCATTGTCCTCACAAATTGTGCGTTTGCGACAGCAGCGGGTCGATGCTGTGCAGCGAGGAGGCAAACGGCTGCAGCACGGGCGCTGACAGAAAACGCAGAGGTCAAGGCTGCCTTGTGCAAGACGACGCGTTGCCTTTTTTTTTTCTCGGAAGTAAGAGGGGGTCAAGAAAACACTGGGAAAGACTTCCTGCTCAAACATAAAGCAGCGATGGAAACAGAAATACATGCACCAAACCCACACTTGAAAAACAGACAAATTGTTGTTTGGCGGATTTCAATCTCGTTTTTCACAAAAAGAGAAAGTCAGAAAGAGGGTTGTTTGCAGTTGACTCGTGACGTCACAATTGGCAGGACCACGTCTCTAAAAAATACGCACTTTGCACGACCCCATTGCTTTTGAAATCAGAAACAAGTGGAAGCAGAAATTCCTGCTGCGCCCTCAGTAAACCAATGAAATCGACCTGTCCTGGCAAAGTGTCAAAGGTCTGAAACACTCGGCAGGTGGCAGTTACACCCCCCACTTCTTCCTCCCCACCCACCCCTCCCCTCCACATCGCCAACTGATAACGACCTTCGCCCATATGGAGGGGAAGCTGTCAGCCTGACAGGTGGCATCACTTCCACCGCCGGCTGCAGAGTCAGGGGACAGAAAAGACGGTTGAAGAAGAAGAAGAGGGAGACGGAGGAAGAGGAGGAGGGAAAAAAAAGTCCCGCCCGCCCCACAGCAAATTAGTTGCATGCCTGCATTTGGCGAGGAATTACGAGTTGAGAATAGCAAGCGGCTCTGGCACATGTGGTCACAGCACGAGTCAGTCGGATGCCATCTCGAGCTCCGGGTCCGAGACACCAGAGTGGCCGAGCGAGGCAGATCCTCTCCCTCCCCCTCCCTCACTCCTGCAATCATTTCCCACATTCCACTGGCTTTCTAAATTACAAGTGGGACGAGGGATATACGAGTTCAGCCCAGAATAAATGTGAGAGCAGTGTAGCAGGGCTGCCGCTGCTGCTGTCTGCTGGCTGGGCTTCCTGTCAGACCTTTGGGAAAAAAAGGGAAAGAAAGAAAAGGAAAACCTGGATCTTGGTGTCATTAACTCTGCGGGCACCTTAATCCTTTCTGCAACATTTCCGGTCCTGTTTAGGGACCAAGCCTTTAATTCTAATGTGCAGGTCTCAGAGCTGCCTCTTTTACCGCAGCTGTCCACATGTATGAGCCCTTTGAAAAGATCCCTGGGATTTAGTTTCAAGATGAGAAGGGGCGTGAAACAGATGTGCCGGCCTGTGCTGCGTTATTGTGCCGATAAATAGTGTGTTTTGATCCACCAGTGAAGCGTGTCATTAGTTTGCAATGACAGTTGCTTATATTTAAACCTTCAGTAAAAATCAGGCTCTTACAGTCAAAGACAAAGTTCATTTTGACTTTACACCAAATGTATCAACCTGTGCCTTGTCCGGGCACAGGTTGTCTTGACTTTGATGACTTTAAATGAAGTGACAAGATTTAGCAAAATTCCAAGGTCCGAAAAAACAAACGGACCATTGTTAAAAATTAATAAGTCAATAAATAAATAAATAAATAATCCCAAATACGGGTAAAACAGTGTCCACAAGTTTCCTGATTGGATCTTAAAAAAAAGGTAAAAAAAAATAAATTACTTGATACAAAAACCAAATCATTTTATCATGATGTGTTTAGTTCAGTCATTTAATCACCTTTTTCTTGTACTTGAATCCAATTAATTCAAGTGAGATCCCCAGTTTTAAAGCCTGACAAACTGTGAATCAGACTAAAGAGCTCATATCTTCCATGGTGACATACTTTGACTTCAATTAGTTATTTTTGTAAAGACTGTTGGCATCTTTCTGATTTTACAACTAAATGCTTCCTCTGTAGCAGCAGCAGTGAAGACATTCACTTTCACCGCCATATCTGCGACTCTCTGCATTATTCAAATCTCGCAGCCGTCAGTGGTGTAAAATATAATATGCAAAGTCCAGAATCCAATGTTTGCATAATCACAGCATCTCCTCTTCTGTAAGAGAGTAGAGAAGAAGACTAGAGGCGTGGGCAACAAATATATTTTCTTAACTCCCGTACGAACAGAACTCACCTCTGGAACGGCAGAAGATGAACACATGACTAAACAGTGAAGTGCTGACACACGGACATATGCTTGTGCAGGTGCGTGGAAGCCGCTGAAGGTTCAAGTGATTTGTAAAGCAAGCACTTATTAAGATCCCGGTTCCTGGGAATTTGTTCGTGAATGTGCGACATGAAAGTCTTGAGGTTTTCTCCGCCGCTCAGAGTCTGAGCTACCGTGTTTTCCCGGGGCGGGAGCAGAGACGAGGCCCTCGAGGTAAACCACAACTGTGTTCAGGATTTTCCCTCCCTCACTCGTCTGTGTGAAAAGGGCGCTGCATGAGAAACGGTGGTCGACGCCGCGTCGCCCGCAACAACTGAATCCGACGGCACGGAAGAGTGAGGCTGTTTTCGCTGAAACTGATACGTGAAAAATGAACAGGGGAAGGCCGAGGGCCGTCCATCATCACTTTACTGGGCCGTCTGGAAAAACCATTTCCAGTTCACTCACACAGTGGTCATGTGCAAGAGCTTAGATCTCAGACCGGATGTGTTTTTCTTCTCTGAGAATTCCTGTACAGTCCGACTTTAACGCTGCGATCGAAGTGCTACTCAATTTTTATTTTATTTATTTTTATGGTGCGAGGTCGGACGATGAGCAACATCCGTCATCGCATCCCAAAAATGTCCTGTCCCTCATCCGGCTGGAAACAGAAATAAATTCATCCCGGTAGGTCGGAAACGCTTGTCATCTCGCGGACAAATCACAATAAGACGGCTCGCGTCGTCGCGGAGGACTTTCACCTACTGCGCAGCTCGGCGAAGAATTGCGTTGCTCAACCGTCATTCCATCTAAAGTGGGCGGCCAGGCTGCCACAAACAACTTTATTTTTGAGTGCACTCCCTTCCTGTTATTCGCCAGGCAGATGTTGTTGCAGATCTTTGAGCGGAGGCCAACATCACACTGGTCAGCTGTGCAGTCGTGCCTGAAGCTCAGTTCAGCTGCAAAATCTGTGAATTTGGGTGTTTCAGGGATTGCGGCGACCGCATGGCGGCCGCCAGTTGAGATCCGATATTCAAAATGGAATCAATGGAGCAGGTACAAGCCAACAATCTGGGGATTAGTGAATGCAAATCCATGTCGAGGAAGTTCAACAGTTTGAACTAGAAAAACTGAAATTGGAACATTCTTCTCTTCCCTTCCAAAGGCCAGTGGCACAGGATGCCATGAAAGCCACACTGGTGAAGTCCTCGACCAACCACACCGAGCTGCATCGTTCAGTCATTTCCTTAACATCTTGCATCCTGTGATGCAGGAAGCCACACAGTAAATGCTTCAAAAAGTTTTTGTCCTGATGCCGCTTGCCGCAATCCAAACAAGGCGGGTTTAATTCGGAATCAGGAGAGAGGAGCGCTAGCGTTAGCAAAGTGGCTGCGGTAAGCTTTCATCTTGGCAGTTGTGCCGCTCTGGCATCTGTAGTAAACAGCTCACCCCGAGTGAGCCGCACACTTTTGATGCCGCCGTTCATTCTCCCTGCATCAGTTCCACCATCTCCTTGTTTGTCGGCTTTTCAAGTTTCAGTCCCAAACAGTCATGTGGAGAAAACATCAAAGTCTGTGGGTGGCGGGGTGGGGTCACATCAGTTTCCTCCCCAAATGTTTGGAGATTAGCCTGATCTTGACAAGTCAACTAGGACATAATTTGGCATCCTGTGTGCCATGCATTATTGAAAAAAACAACAACAAAAACCTTCCTTCAGACGTTATCGACTTCTGAAACGTTGAAATGTTCTGCAGCGTTGGACATCTCCTGGAGGGTCTGCAGCAATTCTCCGAGTGTCAGCTCCTGCTCCCACTGCACAGTAATCCGGACAACAGACCGGGGATTTGCTTCAAACAGGGAGGAAAGCCCTCGTCTGTTTATGGACTCCAAATACACACAGCTTTGCCAGTTTGCCAGTACACACACATGAAGACCAACACGCACCACTCTACCATGATGACTTCGGTCCATGGGTTAAAATGATCCAGGTTTTCTTTCCAAACACTGCATTTGTCATCGAAGAGCTTCACTTTATTTTATAATGATATAAATGATACAATTTTCAGAAGGTCGAGGCAGAAACTGGCGGTAAAATTGAGGTAGTGTGGTGGCCTCCAGATGTACAGCAAACATCTTGTAGCCCCACCCTCAAAAAACAAGGTCACAGTTAAGACATTGGTCCATACGTCCATCAAATTAAAGTGAATCTATTTCAGGTTCCACATCAGTCTAGTGGCAAAGCTATCACACTTTAAATTTGGGAGCCTCGCCTGTGGAATGCAAAGTTTTTATGCTGTTACGCTGCCATTTGCTACCAGTTAAACCCACTTTTATTTATTTTATTTATTTATTTATTTTTGAGTTTAAATGCTTCTTTAAAAGAGTCATTCACCACTGCTGGTGACTTAAAAAAAGATTGTTTATCTTTGATATGAAACAATCATGAAACCACTGCTTTTAAAATAAAATCTATTTTTTTTTTTTTTTTTTTTGATAAAAATGGCTATTCGCCAATTTTCGGAAACCTTTCATTTAGTTTTTTCTTCGACGTACTTGCAAATATTTGGAACCTTTGGCACAATGCCATTGGTGTCAAAGTTTACAAATGTCCTTTCTGTTTTGTTTTGTTAGGAGAAAGATTAACGAGCAACATTAAACTAACAGGAATATTTGCCGCATTCAGGACTTTGTGTACCAGAGATATAACATTAAAATATTTGCTTTGGGACTGAGGCTGAGATTGGACAGAACTACTCCGTTTGCCATCAGACCTTAGTGTAGACAGGCTTAAGCTCAGTTTGGAATTGATCGAGGTTGGTGTGTTTTTCGAGAACTAATGGTGCTTGAACTATTTTAACCCCTTTGCTCAGGTTAATGCAGAGTTTAAGTAAATACCTAAAATCCTCTAATGGCTCTAAATGTCTCCTTCACCTGACCTCATATTATTAATGTGACCAAAAAGAAAAAAAAAGGAAAAAATATCCACGTGCCATGAACTTTCACAATCAAGACTAGTTTAGTGCTAGTAGTTCTTTGGGAACGTAACCCTAAAGCTGGTCACATGATAAAGACCTGAAACTGAATTCTGCAGCATACCACAGGTGCTTCATCACTAAAGGTTGCACTCTACACCCGATAAATACACATATAAATACATCTACTTTTTAAATAATAAAATAAAATAAAATAAAAAAAAGAATGAATTTAACTTGAGCGTGGAAAAAACTTTTTTTTCAGCCTTGCCAAAGAGGAAGCCTCATATCTCTGGGCTAATGGCACGACGATGAGTTGTCCTACGCTTGATGTTTGCCGTCCTCAAAACTACTCCCCCAACAGTGTGGCCTTATTGATAACACACCTGCTGATACATGTGCACACATTAGTGGGCAGACAAAGCCACAGGTGTGAGGTTTTGAAAGAGAAAGTGTACACAGTGCAATCAGACAAATACTGGCAGGGGCAAAAGGGCTCAGCTGAGCTCCAATTACTGTTCTTCATATCTGAGAATTAAAAGTATTTGTCCAAGGTGGTGATTTGTTTTGTAGCAACATGTAAGTGACACACTCTGTTTGAGTTCCTCAACAAAAAAAAAACATCCAGTGACACGCTTCAATATTTGCTTCTATGGTTAAAAAGGGGAGCTTTTGCAAAATTTGCCCATTTTCTCCTCACCAACATGTCAATACAGAGCCTGGCGACATTTTCTAATCCACATCTGGTGAATCCCAACACAATAGCAAAACAATGGAAGCCCACAGTGACCAAAACGTAAACAAAACTTGCTAAGACCAATGCAACATGCCTCTGTGCTCCTTGTGTTGGGTCGTGTGAGTGTCTGAAAGACTGTGCAGATCAGACTTTACTCAAACAGTGACATTAACGCCCTGTTGGCGCGTATTTTGACTTCATGATCCAGAGAAACTGGACTGCAGAGTCTTCTGGACACTTTGTGGACGTTTTCACTGTTCTGCAAAGATCTAGAATGCTTATATGGGGTTAAAAATGTCACTGGAGCCTTTGTTGATTGCTCATTATACAGACCCCCGACTTAGACCCATTTACAATAACATTTATATTTAGTATTTGTAACGTTGCTGACACTTCAAGAGAGAGAGAGGGGGGGCATAAGAAAAGAAAAGAATGATCAAACTTTAAGCATACTTGACTTATTTTTAGTTACTGTAATTTACTTTGTTTTAAAGGAGTGAAATGATCTGTTTTTGCCTGCATTAAAGTTAATTAAAAAAAAAAATGTGGTAAAGATTTTAATGTTGCCTGAAAGTGGAAAATAATTTCAGGGGTCAAACACTCACAAATGAGAGACCTGGAAGCAAGAGACTGATATGCCATTCAGTAATTAAAGGTTGAGGGGACAGAAATAATCATGGCGGGAGAAGGATACGAGCAGGTCTTTGAAGAGGCAGATAGACTTTATAGATAAAAAAAAAAAAAAAACAACCGTGTTTGTTCATGTGGTAATATAGGAGATATGCCTGTAGAGCTGGAGGAGTGTACTTCAAAGTTGTACTGGTTGAGCTGCACACATTGTCCCCTTAAGTGCCATAATTGTTTACGGATGTACGGCTTATACATCAGCATGGCAGATGCACAGCGGTTTCAAAGCCGGGACCAGATGGTCCATCTGCAGCCAAGAAGTTCTCCCAGCTAAACGGTGAAATGCACTTTACGATGATTTGAAGTTTCCTGATCTGCCGTCTCCATAGTGAGTGAGGGTGGGGCCGAGGTTGAGACAAGGGGAAAAAGTGCCTCGGCGAGAGCCCCCTGGAGGTGGAACGAAGTAAATGTCATTGGGAACCGGAAGCTCCACCCACTTCCTGCGTCCGCCCAATGATTCATACACACATTTGTTCCAACACCGCTGATTTGAAATAGGAAAATTATAAATTTTTATTGTGCAAAGAGGGAAAGATATAAAATTGAAGCACAACTAGAATAGCCGACGCTCAGCCTCGTCTCTTCTCTGCCATTAGCAAGTTAGCGGTAGCAGGGACGGGTAAGTGAAGTCAATAGGGGAATCTGAGTCAGTCAAATGACTCCTGAGTCTTGAAAGACTTGTTCACGACTTGCAAAGGGCAAAGCAGTCTTGATCATTTCATTGTTTCAGGAGGACAAACTAATCAACCTTTAGCCGATGGCTAATATAGTTTTCTACCCAAAGAAAAGCTTTTATTTTTTTGCCTCGAAAATCTACCATTGAAAATTTTTCATGTCCACAGTGAAATCACCTTTATCACCACTGTTACATCAATCTTTTTTTTTCTCTTGCGGTGTGCACGCTGCTGTCGTGAAGCAGTACCACCAAAAGCCACAGATTAGGCTAAGCTGAAAGTATGCAGAGAGTCATTATGTGGAGAACAATTAGAGTGTGCGGTGGGAAGAGGAGGAAATCTCGCCACATACCAAGCAGGCCGTGCAAAATTAACCAAAGTGTGTTTTTCGGGCGTGGGAGGGACCCAAAATAAATCCTTGACTATAAAGGCCTGACTATCGCGCTCCTTGTCTGACTCTTATCCGAGTTTAGCCGCGCACACAACTGGAGGTTAATTCTTTTGACCTGAGACAAACTCTTTCCACGTTATTAGGCATTTCTGCCGCTGACAGAAGCTTTCAAAGCCTCTTCGTTACGGGCCAAACATGTCGGAGAAAGTAGCAGGAATGCCAACCATCTCGGCCTCCTGTTTGGTGGTCGAGATGAGTGAGCCGTTCACAGGCTCGCCACTAACAATAGGAGCCGGCGGCGGCGGCGGCCCACGACTCTGCTCCGGTGCGGGGCGACGCAATTCCAGTCCTTCAAAGATTACGATTCACTTGGAGCACCAAACATGAAATCTTATCTCCACTTTGATGTGCTTGGGAACATTGTGTCACCAAAAGCAAAATTAGTGAGCGCTCTAGTAGGTCTATGGTATGATTTTGACCATTTAAAAATAGAGATATCCTTGGTTTAATACAGGGAAAAAAATTTAATCAGCAAATTCAATTTTGTGTCAATCACTTCTGCTGAAAAGTTGACCACAGGGTGAAATCATTGCGTTTTTCCTTGGTGGGGTTTTGAGACTCTCAAACACAAGACAGTTCTAATCTTATTTACAGCTGCTGTATAAAACTTTCAATACATTTTGTACTTTTCAAAAGTTGACTTTTCGTGAAAAGGTACAATACTGACAAATACTACAACACTTGATTATATGCTCAAATACATTAGAAAAATTGAAATACAGAATAGTCTGTTTCAGCGGCAACTGACATTTTAAAACATTTTGACCCACTCTACACAATCAGACGAGCCAAACAGTCAAAAATACAAAGAAGGCAACAAACCTGCCTCAAGCTTCCCCTTCAGTTGACTTTCTTGTCTATTTAAACATTCATTTTTACTTCCTCTGCACTCACTCCGCCTCCACGCACAGGCCAGTCTTGCACCGCTGAACACCAGGAGGATCAGCTGGGCCAACTGGGGTTAAACACCTTGCTCAAGGGCACAGCAGTACCAATTAAAGGGTGCCCCTGAGCACTGGCGAGTCCCTGTTCTTACCTTTTGTAACATTTAATACGACTGATCTCCAGGTCACAGCTGTGCGGCGAAGCTCCGGGCTACTATTACAGTTTTCTCTTTTTTTTCTCAGCACCTCCCGCGCACGAGGTTTCCGCGTTTGTTTGGAGAGGCGGTTATTAGCTCTGTTTACTCTTGGAGAAAGTTAAAACGTTACATGCCTGGATGAACGCGCTCTCAACAAGGGCTTAAGTTCCAGCAAAAACATTTCCGTAACGTTGTCCGGCTCTGAGGACTTAAAACCAATCACTGTTTGGAAAAGCAGATGACTTGTTTAACTTACAGACGGCAGGCGGACGCAGAGGTAAAAGCTGTAAATCTAAACATTTGATGGCGCGCGATAACGTACAGCTGAAACTCTGAAAGGTGAGTGAAAAAATATCTAGGAAAATACATTTTCTTTTCAATACATTTAAACCAAATACACTATATACCTATATATACAATATATATATATGTATATACATTTTCAGGAGTTTTCTGAAGAACCCAGTAGCTTCACAGACCTTGTTATCACTAAACTTGGACAAGTTGGAATTATTGCTGCGGCTAATCAGGCCTTGAGTGACGTCTCCTGAAGGCTGGACACATTTTGAGAGTGAAGATAGTTTTTTCCCACTGAACCATCGGACACACATACGTGGCTTGTTGAGTCTTAATCCTTGTTTTGTTTTAGTGCCTGCATATGAAGTATAACTAGTTCTTCCTTCAGATAATATAGTTTAAAAAATTAATTAAAACCAATGAACGTGTGCACATATTGAAGGCATGAGTTTACAGTTTGACGCTGACACTTTGAGAGCTCACCACAAATTCACTGGCATATTTGTTGACCCATAAACAGGCACTTCTAGACAGGAAATGCTGTTGGAAAATGTTCAGCCCGTCGACTAAATACATATATAAATACAAGGGCCTGAATACCTGCCTGAAACAAGCGCATCCTGACAAAGCGGGACGTAACAAGGGGTGATTTGCGGGAGACTGTTGGTCCCCATTTGTGTGACAAATTGCAGCAAACAGCGGCCATAAATATGGAGGCACGACGGAGAGTGTTGAGCTGCTGCAGCTCACATTCAGTGGGGTCAAGTACCGCAGAGCTCTTTAGCAAACAGCTCACACCTGTGGAGCTTAAAGAAGAGGGGAGTCGGAGGGGGCGGTAAGGGGGGGAGAAGGAGGGCTGTTTGGCCAGGACCAAAACACTGTGACACAAAACAGAGCAGCTCCCCTCCCGGCCATTTAAAAGTTATTTTACGAACCATTATCGTAAATATTCTCTTTGCGGGCCCTGACTTTACTATCAGTTTATGATCCGTCAGTCGGATGTGGGGAAGGAAAAGGAGGCAGGCTGCACCGACTCCATGTGGGTTAAGTGGCAGCTCAACGTGTCATGGGAAAGAAAACATGCCCCCGGTTGCCGGCCTGTTCAAGGTACCGCTTCAAAAATAGAGAGAGAGAGAGAGAGAGAGAGAGAGAGAGAGAGAAAAGGTTATCGTCTCTCTTTAATGCCAACATCACAGGCTGGTTGTGGCCCCGCCGAGCCGGCCGCAAACAGGAAGTCTCTGCTAATCCTGGTCTTCCCTAATGACGCAGAGGAATTCTCCTCCTTCCCATTGTCCTTTTTTTGTGTGCGTGTTTTTTTTTTTTTTTCTTTGGGCCCACACTTCCTGTCGAGTCTTTTTTTTTTCCGACCACACACCGCCGGTCCCAGTAGCACCGACCGGGTCAGTTTGGAAGTCCTGTAACCCACATCTGACCACAACAGGTGATTCTCCCGGAATATAGAGCTGAATCCGGGGGATGTTTTGCTTATTCTCGCAGCCGTTTCTGGGAGCGACGGTTGGCGGTCGCTGCGGTGCTGTTCTTGCAATCCCTCCTCTCCCCCGCCGCCAAAGATCACCTGCTAACTCAAACACACGGCGGCCGCCGTGTTACATTTCTCCTCGCATTTCCCACAAACAAGGCTTTATTTTCTGCGTACGCACGGCTCTTTTTTCAGCTGCTCAGCATCCCCGCAGCCGCAGTGGCTCTCAGCCGCCTACAACACGGCCAGTTTTTTTTTTCTTCTGTTTATTCCAAGCAAACTCATTTCTGCTGTCACAGCAGGCGAGAGGTTTCGCTACCTGGACGTTTGGGTCGCTGCGATTTATTTGGATTTCTCATTATAGTCTGAAAAAAGTGCAACTCAGGGGGAAGATTTGGTTGCCACTATCTGGTCTCGGCTAAACGCTGATGTGCAGATTAGGAGCCGAGTTGCTGCTCCTATCAGCATTATTCCGACGCGCTCAGGCGTGACATCTGCCAAGAGGCACCGCTGCAGGGTCCGGCCTCATCGCCAGGAACACGTCCAAGTCAAACACGGTTTGCCCTCGCTCGCAGCGCCCTGTCACAGCTCCTCTTTAACCCGGGGAGGTGATGTTTGTGACAAGCGCTCGGAAAATTAATGGCACCATTTCCTCCGTGCGGGCAGGAGGGGGGGGACGTGGGAGGTGCATACCACACAAAGTCATACATTTTGAACGTGTGTTGGCGGTGAAGAGGGTAAAGTACGGGTCAGAGCTCTTTTTCTCTCCCCTGCTCCTTCTTCACCGCAGCTTTAGCAGAGAGACGTTGGGACGCTGCGCTTGTTGAAAAAGTAAAATAAATAAATAAATAAATAAATGAAGAGAGGCTGGATCAAAGTGGATGACATAAGCCAGCAGAGCCTCAAGAGGAACAAGATAAACGTGGAGCGCGGCCCTCTTTTATCAAAGGCCGGCCTGTTTTAAGATCCTGATTAAAGCTCGCAGGGGCGCCCTCCCCTCTTCCCAGTGGAAATAGGTGTTCAAACACCCTTCTGTTTTGCTTGGCCCGCGCGGCCCGCCCCAGAGCGCCCCCCCCCCAAACACCACCCCGACACCCCCACCCCCACCTCCAGCCCGCCTGAGAGGACTCCTGCAATCGCGGCCTGTCACACTGCATCACAAGGAGCTCACAGTGTTTTCACGGCCGTCTCCACACCGTGAAAATCCACCAGGGCTCGGCCCCGCGAGAGGAAAAGAATAATAGAGACTTTGATTCCATTTGATCTACAGCTGTGGGACGGTGAAGACTAAAGGGAGGTGTTGCTGCAAAAAAAAAAATAATACAAAAGCCCCAACAACACGGCCTGCCATCATGAGAGCCACGCTGCGTGTCAGCTTGTGAAACGTGTTTATTCTCTTCGACCTTTTTCCTGATCTCCGCCGGCCGATATCAGGCCATTTTCTGCTAAAACAAGATTAGAGCGATGCTTTGGTCTGCCAGCAGGATAAGATAAAGTGGACGTGCAGACCTTGGTGGTATCAGCACAGCCAGATGATGGCTGGGAGGACGTGGCTGATAAATAAAGTCCTGCTGGAAGCCGGACGACGGAGGAGCAGAGCAGCTGAAGCGGACTGAGAGCACAGAGTGGAAAGTAAACAGCAGCCCTCGGCGGCGCTGCGGCCGCTCCTGGCTGAGGTCGGGAGGCTCAGCTCCCGTCCCAGACACTTTGGTCGGCAACCAAGGAAAACAGCCGCAGCAACAGGTGAGTTCTGGCTGGCCACCGCCGCCAAGTGCGGCCAAATGATAATGAAGCGAAATGCTTGAATAGACCTGTGTGTAATTTGGAGCGGGGATACAATGTGTGCTTTCATAAACTCCTATAATAAACTTTGTTATGATTGCTGTTATTATTAAGTTATCTTTGAGATCACTGTTCGTATGTTGGACTTGTTTCACAAGTTTATTCGACATCAAAACTTGACGAGTGGTAAATTTTCCTGATTGGGTTTTCTACTTAAACATCAGGATGTAGGAGGATTTTAAAAAAAAAAAATCCACTTGAAAAAGGCATGTAAAAATTGTAAAGGTGTCTGGCCAAGAGATGTTCATACAGCTTCCCTAAAACCATGGAAACAGCAAAGTGGAGATAAAAACACGTCACTGGCATCCATTAAAAAAAAAAAAATCTTCTCATATCTTGAAAGTGCCAAGCTTACATGTTTCACCAGTGATGACGTTCAACCTCAGGGCACTTGACCAGGAGGGAGCGATGGTTGCATCACTTTTTTTGTGCACTGCACCTTTAAGTTATTTCTATCAGGAGGTGCAACACTTGGGAGACACACTATTAATAAAAACAGGCCCTGAAACTAAATACCTTTCCTTTTTCTCCCGGCAGGCTGCTCCATATCCAAATCTTCCTCATTTATTAATAGACTCAAACCATCTGGATTCTTCTGCAGAAGTAACCTGCGTGTTAATATGCATTACAGCCACATGAAAGTATGCAGAGAATTTGGCCCGTCCAGATTTCAGAAGCCCGAAAGCTAAACCATGATCTCAAAATTTCGGTATTTTGCAGCGGGCCTTGCATGTAGGAAACAGAGAGAGAGCGTCCGTCATCGGCCAGCTGCTCTCTCAGGACGCTAATCAAAAACACAAACTACTGGATCGCGCCGCCAATGGCGGTGAGAGATGAGGCGGGAGGGTGAGAGGGGGGAGTTAGAGCGGCGAGAGGCCGCGGCCCGGACACCTCTGGAAGACATGTGGACGGCTCTAAGTAGGAGAGATACCGGCCGCTATTTACTCAGGTGGAATAATATGCAGCCAAAGCGCTCCAGTGTGTGGTGATAAAACAAAGAAGATTCCGAAGAATCCGCTCCATATGTCGCTACGAGCGCAGAGGCATTAACTTAAATTCCCAGATTGGGTATCAGTGTTTGGACAACAAATGGATTCCTTCACCGCTCATGGGGCTACCTCGTTAGCCATTTGCACGAGAACCTTGTGCGAAAAGGGAAGAAGCCGAAGGCGCCGCATTCCGAAAACGCTAAGGAGCCGCAGTAGCTCTTTGGGAAGCTTGCTGCGGGGAAACGTTCCAATGACTGATTAATGGAAGAGCGCGAAGGCTTCAAGAGCTACTGTAGACGGCGGAGAACAGATGAGTCGCTGACGTGCCATTGATCCGGTCGCTCCTGTCAGGGTCGGTCCCAGCCAGGAGATATCTGGCTGCACTGCTCCATCATCTCTCAAAGGTCATAGTAAACACAAGCCTCACAATGAATCGTAAATTTCTCACATTGCAGAGTTCCATCAGCTGGTAAAGGGTTTTTTCCCATGTTGAAAAAAAAAAGAAAATCACAGTGATGGCTTTCACTCGACATAAACTACATCTGCGGCTTTTAAGAGGAAGGATGCGACATTTTCACTGTAATTACACAGCAGTAGCGGAGTTGTTGTGATGGTGGAATGATGTGTTGCTGGGAGAATGAGACTCTTTGCACACGTCTCGTAGCTTCTCCAGGCCCAACACCCAGCCTTGCGGACAGCCTTTTTACAACTTGCACTACAAAACTCTAGGGGGAGCTCTGTCGACAAAACACAGCCTCCCACACAGCAAAGAAGCCCCACTTGTGTTGTTTCCCTTTAAATGAATCTCAAAAGTTCACTTGAGAATGTGAGTGAATCCACCCACCCCTTCCTCCCCCACAGAAGGCCAGGAGATGGATGGGTTCAGACACAAACCACCGCAGTCTAATCACTGTTTTGGTAGAAAATCCAACAGGATGATGTAAGAAAGATGGGATTGAACGGAAAACAGAGGCGCTCAACTCGGCCTTGACAGCATTATAATGATAAACTTAAACACAGGCTCACAGATGTGGATTGTTTTTTTTCACCACCAGAGCTTTTTCGCAGGTAATGAAGACAAGTTTACGTCGCGTTAGGTCCATTGCAGAACCAGTTGCTAAAAGTGTTGATTTAGGCCCAAAGAGACTGAGGGGGGAAAAAAAAATTAAAAAAAAAACATCAGCGGCAGCACACAGCAGGTGCACATTCCACCAGGGACCAACCAGAAACATTTATGTTGTATTTAACACAGATGTTCAAATCCTCCTCGGCATGTTGAAAACAAGCAAATGCTCTCAGAGTCTTTTCAATGTATTTGCAAGGGAAGAGAAAAGGTACAACTGAAGGCGACGCTAATCATGATGCAGTGATAAATAAAGGCGGTTGACTGTGGCGGGGAGGCAGCGCGCAGCCTTGACACGTCAAAGATAAACAAACATTTGGGCGAAAATGGGAAACTGAGCAGAAACTGTGAAGACTGCAGCCCTTAGACTATGCTCAGGTTTTCTCCAAATGACTTCTGGCTGTTTTTAAGATGATGCACAGCACCTGGTCTGGTCCGGTCTGGTCTGCTGTTGGAGTCGGACGGCTCAGAATCAACATGTTGTGCAAGAGGCCACAGGCTTGCGCTCCCAACGAGCGTTTTGGAAGGGTTGCGAAAATTTAACCTGTTACTGCATCATCGACTGTTTGTTTTAGAAGTCAGGTGACTGCTCAGCACCCTCAAGTATTTCAACGTCTCGCTGGCTGTCTCGCTCACTCTTTTGCTGGTGGAGGCCCAGTTCCAGAGATCAAAGATCAGCAAACACCTTTTTTCTGGCTCAAGCACAAACCCCGGGGGTTTAACTCCCTGCTAAAACTGATGCTTTGTTGATCCGTCGACATGTTTGGAAGGGGATAGAAATTAGGTGGTCTCAGAGGGCGGGGCCAAGACCTGGCTGGGGGTGTGGTCAACAACCTGGGTGCATCAAATTTCCTAAAAATTGGAGAAAGCAAAAATAAGGATAGATTTTTCACCCAATCACAATCTAAAAATTATGTGAGGACTTTTAGTCCAAAGACTGGAACATAATTGTTATAGAGAAATTTACTTTTTCAGCCTCCAGTAGAGCTGATTAATGTGAACGAGGCCATTTTCCTCTGCGTGAAGCACCAAGATCACTGCATGAATAGCTCATGTATTCCTGCATTGAAATATAAAACCTGCTCAAAACGTTGAGAAATGTTTAGCTCCACCTTAGAAAACAAAACAAAGCAACAGTGATCTCACTATCACTCTCCATCCTGCTCGCCACTGCCGCTGGTCTGCAGGCTACCCAGTGTGTGCGGCCGCCACCGTGATTTGAAAACTGGCCCGCGTGCAAGACGAGGTGAAATCTCGTCAGGGATTAGATTAAGTGTATCCATTTTCATTTGCTCTGGAAACGGTCCAGGGGTCACCGTATTGGGGGCAAAGACTCTGGACAATAGCAGCTGTTCACAAGGGGCAGCGAGGGGGGGGGGTGGCGGAGAATAAATCATTACAGTGACAAAACAGTCGGCCGGTCACGTCGCTCGCATTCTGGAAGCCGACTGGTAGATGACGTGATGTTTGATTCTCTGGTCATCCTCCTTAGAACAGCTTCCAAATGTCGCGCAGAGCCACTTCCCACTGGATTTGGCTTTTTTGTGACCGACTAGTCACAAAGAAGTTTCATTCATAAAAAAGAAAGAGGGAAAGAAAAAAACAGTGCGTCAAAACTAAGCGGTTAGCTCGACTCTCCCTCCCTCCCTCCCCGGAAACTCATGCGTGGCTCGGACTGAATCTCGATCTCTTCACGCCATTAATTGCCATCTATTAAGAAGCCTCTGACATAAGAAGCGCTCTAATCATTCCTTTCCTCATTCCGATCCGAATCCCACGCTGGCAGACGCAGCGCACTGAGAGACGGGACGCAGCTGCCGTGTTGGCGGTGAGCTCCAGCCCGACACATAATGGTTTAGCGATGCCTTTTCTTTTAATAGCCCGGGACGCTCGGCTCTTCTGGTCGGCCAAAAGGAATATTTCACAATGACACTGTGAGAATGTCCCCCGCGCGCCGCCCACAGAAGATCTGCAACGGAGAAAACAACCCAAGAATTATGGTTCAAAGCGACGGACCAAAGACCAAAACCGCAGTTGGTTATTAAGGCACATAAAAATTGGGCTTGCATTGGGGTTTTTTTTAGGGGGTAAAATCAAGTCCAATCGAAACCCGACTCCAATCAGGTGTTTCTCAAAAACCACAATGCTTGTTTCTCCGGACCCAGCCCCCCCCCCAAAAAAAGGTCTTTTTTGTTTGACTTGATAGATGGTTGCAAACTGCTGGAGCCTTCTCCCCACCTCTCCACAACTCTGTGACACCATTCAAGTCAAGGTCATCCGATAGCCCTGCAGGACTCTTTCCTTTCCAAAGGCCGTCCACCTTGGTCCCCGCTGCTTTGAAATCAAACTTGCCATTGTTGTTTTTACTGCCCATGACAAGGACAAAGGAGCCAGCGGTGGGACACACACACACACACACACACACATGCACACGCACACACACACACAGCTTGTAATGCAATAGGGCTGGGAATTCCTCTTTAATTTCAATGCTATACTTGATCTCTGGGCTGCATGACTGACCACCTTATTATCTATAGCGACAGGAGCTTATCAATACAGAACTCGCTGGGTCCACAGACCAAAGACAAACACTTCCTTTATGCAGGATGTCCCCTCGGGGCATGAGACACACAGGGCAGACCAAGCAGACAAATTCCACAACAGAGGTTGGGTGGAAGAGGAAAAAAAATCATTACCAAAGAGATGAATTAGCTCCTGAAACTGTAAAGAAAATTCAAGATTTCAAAAGTTAGCAAAAAGAAAAAGAGCAAAACAAGGCACAACTCTGATTTCTCCCGCTGTGCTCTACAGTCTAATCAAATACAATCCTTGGCAAGGTTCACTATTATCGTTCCCCAATCAGTGCTAAGCATGTACCTGCATGTGATTTAGAAAACAGCAACATGTGAAATAATGTGATATAATGTGAAATAGCATACTTGTTAAAGCAATTGGAATACAGAGTTACATAAAGCTCTAATGTTACAGCTACAGACACAAAAAAGTTAGTTTTTTTTGGACGATGCACAAAACAAATTTCTCCTTGAACCCGACATTTGTCCTGCCAGAAGTTGATAGAATAAGGATGTTTCATGGAGTTTAAATACATATATTTATAAAAAAAAAAAAAAAAGAGTTACATCTCAGGGAATCGGTGGTTTGAAAGGACTGCACGAAGGCTTTTAAGTCGTATATCAACGAGGCAGCCTTCCAACGCTAAACTTATGCTGTCCGGTGTCAAGGCCAATTTTGGGGTGGAGGGATTCCAAACCGACGCTCATCATCTTCGCTCACGTGGTCACTGAACCTCAGTCTTGCAACGCAGCGTGCAGGAGCGTCGGCTCCCTGCACCGCTGGGATTATCGCTGGAACGAACAAATCTGTATCGTTTCATAAAGCTGAGACGGGGTTGACTTCTCATATAAAAATAAAACAACTAAAAACATGAAAGACACGGAAAGTGAACATAAAACCTGCCCTTCCCAAATGCCGCCAGTCCAGTCCAAATTTCTGTCTTTTGGTCAGTAGTTTAGTAATAACTTGATTGAAAACTGAGAGTGACACTGATAAGTAGTTCTGTCAGAACAAGTGACTGGTCTTCACGTTTAGATTAGTATGTATATATAAAACAAAGGCCCATGAATCCTCTGTTTATCATTCCAACTGTTGCTCTGAAAAGATAAATTCCGTTCATCAGCCAAATGCTTATCATTTCAGCATGATATATCAATAACTTGTATTGCAGGCTACAATTCCTAGAACACACACACACACACACACACAGCTCTGAGCCGCTAATCTCTGCGCCCATTCATTAGGTTAACGTTACACACGATGTGTTGCAATTTCACCCGCCGATACCATCGGAGCCTCGCCGCAAACAACTGAAAACAAACAGCGGGAGCAGGGCGGGCGGTGGGAGCGCACCTCCAGTTTCAGACGCGAACCTCTCAACAATGGGCACCCTCAGGCCTCCTGCACAGGTGTGACCTGGATTTGATTAAAAAAACTTTTAACTTCTTACCCAGTGCAAATAAAAGCCAAGCTGCCCAGGTGCAGCTTTTGTTTGTAAGTGACTTCTGGCAGCAGAGCAGATTTTGCAACAGAGCAGGGCAAAGGGGGAGAAGAAAAAAGAGAAAAGCACAATGGAGTCAAGGCACGGAAAGCTCCGGCAGTTCAGCAGTTGATCAAAAAGATAGCGTAGGGCTCCACCTCCAGACCGAGAGTGGTTTTAAGGGGGACGTCTACAGTGAACATCATTTGTCACAATGCTTTTCCTTTAAAAAAATAAATAAATAAAAGAGTGAATTGTCAGAAGGCATTCAGCAGCAGCAGACAAAGATGAACTGAGAACTGCGTCTGCCATCAATCTTCTGCATCGCAGCAGCAGCAGCAGCAGGCGGAAGGAGTTGACCGCCGTATTAACTGACAGGTGTAATTTCAACCTGGCTGGAAAGGCTGAGGCAGACATGAAAGAAGGACAAAAGAGCCCCGCCCCCTCAACTGCCTTCCTGATGAATGACACCGACGACGATGACAATGGAAATGTTGAGCGTCTGCGGGAGAGCCGGTGGCTCGGTGCTAAGTATCTTCTTCTCCGGGTCCATTGTGTGCGTGAAAAGGCCGATTCCCAACCCGTCACAACAACGCCGAGGCACTTTGTGGATAAATATAAAGACGGCGATGCCTGAGAGAAGTGTCACGGGGCCAACGGCTTCCGTTCAAGCAGACCGGGTCCGGGGAAGATACAGGGAGGCAGACGCTGTGGGGTTTTATTGTCACCTGCACCGACCAAAAACCACTGACAACCTAATGTATAATTAACAACACTGCACCTCCACAGCAAGCTGAAGGGAGATCTGCAGGAGTCTTCAGGGATCATGCACATACCCATCTTTTGGAAAACAATAATGCACATTCCTATCTATTAGGAAAAAAAAAATATATATATATATGTACACACAATGTATAAATATACATATACATATATATATGCACATATATATATATGTATATATATATATATATATATATATATATATACAAACACATAATGACAATTAACATAAAAATTGTAAAATAAGCACATAACTCACAGAGGATAAAACATTAAAGTGTGAGGTGAAACAAATGACTGGTAGCATAGTTTAGTAATTAAAGGATTTTTTGTCATTTTAGTCATTAAAGTTCCAAGTCATGAAGAAAGTTCAACGTCAGAGTCACTGCTGAAGACGCACTAAAAAAAAATGCTGCTTTTGAGGTGGAAATATTTTTATCCACTTTGTACATTTGGACCATTTGGTTGTATGGAGGAAAAAACAGGAAGACTATGATCCATAAAATCAACTTATATAACATATACTTCCATAACTAACGTGCAGTTTCATGCGGCAGAGATGGCGAAAATTTTAAAAGACAAAAACCTTGAGAGCAAATCTACAGTCTGCCATTATTCACACAACTGTGAATGATTCTGATGGCTGCTTGTAGAGAAGTTCTTCCCAACCATTTTCTCTCTCTTTTTTTTTAAGAATGGGGTGGGTCTGCTAAAGTGAACAACTCGGAATGACTTCAAATAAAGGTCGATGTGGAAACGTAACCAGTAATGGAACAGGGTGGAAAACACATGTAGGACAACTGCTTTGCATTAGCGCTCGGTGAGAACCAGCAGATATGAGGGATGGAACGTGTTAGCGGAGCTGATCCTCAGGTCTGAGGCGTGTGGCAGGTCGGAGCTTAGCACCGAGCTTTCAAAAGAAAGTCTGCACCGAGCAGCATGCAGGATCCCCTGCGACGCCGGGTGGTCTTATTATTCAACCAGATCAGAGATTAACGTGGGTAATCTGACGCTTTCCAACTTCATGCTGCGTAATCTCGGGCGATTTTAAGCAGATGTATGAGAAGATGGCGTGTGGAATACATTTAACTATGACAGGAGCCAAATGCCAGGTGAATACGATAGAACGATAGATAGAACGATAGAGAGATAGATATTTATATGTTGGCTCCAATAACTAAAAGCCAGATTTTGAGTTTGATACATCTTGAATCTGAGAAGCATCAAAAGCAAAAGCATATCTGGACATAACTGAGCCTCATTAGCACTGCCTGAAAAATCTGGGAAGTGGAAAAATAATCCCTTCAAATCTGACTTGGAACAGATTGTTTTTTGAAAAAGCTTAAACCAGATTGGAATCCAAGAACCAATGTGCGAGATACAAGGGAAATGGATATCTTCCATCTTCCATTTACCCTGACTTCACTGCTGCTATGAGACAGAGACGGGATTTAGTGGGACGTCAGAAAACAGAGATGACCAACAGTAATGTCTGCAATGTGCTTTCTGACCATTAGATGCTGCTGAGGTGCAGTTTCATTAGGTATCGACCATATTTCTTTATGAGGACAAGAGACTACTTCCGACTGGTTTTGGCTATGGATGTATTATAAGAACTGGATACTGGACTGGCAATATGCCGGTGCACCGATTTTCCTAGTGGCCGCTCGGGGTACTGCAGCAAAAAAAAAATCCCATGGCCCCAAAAAGCCCATAGACCGCAATACAAAAATAAGCGCGTTTAAAACGGCTGACAGGACAACTGTGACCTGAAACGTGATTCATAGCAAATCTGTCTATTGTAGATATTTCAGTTATGGTCTTTTAGTCTTTAAAAAAAATGAAAATCACCAGAAAAGAGTTTATTCCCAGCGCGACGTCATAACGTCGTACGTGCTGCTGTCTCAGCTTGCTCTGACGTGCCTGTAAGTGATGTTCTCCCGAATCATTCTGATTGGCCAAATAGATCATGTGAGCCCATTAATGAAAAAGTCAAAAACTTTTTCGATGTATGTGCTGGGTGAGCAACTTCATTGAAATGAATGGGCCGCCATCTTGGACTCTGGGGGCCTGGTTTTGGCATTGTGGGCTGCTGGTGGGCGATGACGCAAGTTTCTGCACCAGCAGGAAGACTGGAGCCATTTAACCAACTCACTGAACTGGCAGGAGAGAAACAAACTGGCCTGCTTTGAACGCAAACAGACATATTGTCCATCCGATCGATTGCCTTGCAAGATCATGTTCATACCGACAATAAGTTGAGAGTCGCGTCCCAGATGGACGTGGGTAATAGATTTGAAACGGGTTGGTGAAACATTCAACTCGGCGCTGTGAGCAGCCACATGTAGACCAGCTGTGCATCGAGGAGGAAACCAAGAGAAACACACCGGCTGATTAAACGCACAGGAAACAAAAACTCGAGGAAGCATCCATGACAACCGCGGTTCTCAGGGCAAATCGAGAATAAAATAAAAGGACTCAGTCCAAAGCATCATGCGTTTGATTTTATGCCAAAGCTGGCGACCAGACGTCAGATTCTGGATCTCCAAAACACTTTGGTGGGTGCGGCAACGTCAACTTTCAGGGATATTTCGAATGATAGACAGAGGCTGCTGTTTACATGTCAACACCTCGTTTTTTAAGCAACAAGCGTTTAATTGGAAAAGATAAATCATTTTGACATGCGACGCCCGACTTTGTTCTTTGTTGTAAATAAATGGCACTGTCACTGCATGTCCTCAGGCGACAGCGCGGCCTCTTAGCTCGTGTCCTCACCACACAAGAGTTGGCTTCCTTCTCTCCTCGCTGCTTTGTATTTGTTGATTTCTTTTAATTGGACCGATGTCGCGCTAATCAAATAATACCACAACTGTGCGTTCGATCTTACCTCATTTCGACAAGGTCTTTGCAGTGCACGCAGCCCTTGAATCAACAATTTAAAAAGAATACTCCTCCACCGGCAAAACAGAAATTCACAAAGTGAAAACCGGCAAGAGATGATTGAAATGACTTTATGCATAAGAAAAAGGTTTCTAAATAACAATTTGTTATCAAGGTGAACCAAAATTTCAAAGTTAAGCCACTTAGACAAATCGTTTCCCGGGAAAATATGGCTAATATGCACAAAAAGCAGAGAAACTAAGTTTTTACAGGCTTTACATTGATTCTATAAATTCTTAACAAGAGAACCAATTGCGCAATAATATTGTATATCTCTTGCATCAAGAAGACTGGCGCCCACTTGTCACAACGCCTCCATCCAGACCTGCAGGACCATCGACTCGAGAAACAACAGACCTCGTTGCCTCGTCCACATGTGCAGTGGTTGTCTGCAACACATCTGCGTAGTGTAAGTAAACTGAGGAGGCCGAACCTTGTCAAACCGTGTATAGATTACCTGTTACTTCAACACTTTCAAAGAGCCGTGGTATTAAGCGCACAAATGTGGGTTCAATTACAGAGCGGGGCTCCCAAGAAAAATAAACATTTTCCTGATCCGACTCTTTTATTTTTTTCTTGCTCCCAGGGCAAGTGGAAGCTCTGCAGAGAAAAATTTTAACGTCAGCTAAACCACGTTGGCGATACGCAAACGTGATATTCTGCTTAAAGCGCTCAGAAGGAGAGAGAGAGGGAGGGAGAGAGAGAGAGAGAGAGAGAGAGAGAGAGAGAGAGAGAGAGAGAGAGAGAGAGAGAGAGAGAGAGAGAGAGAGAGAGAGAGAGAGAACTCTCACTTTGAATTGTTGACACAGTTAACACCCAGGGGGCAAAGCTTGTGGCGCTGTTACCGCTACTCCCTCAGCGTGCGCTTCGTGGAATTTCATAATTGTACGACCCACAGGGAAAGGTCAACAGAGGTCAAACGGAACTCCCTGTTTGTGTCTGTTCTAGTATCTCACATGTATAAATAATTTGAAAGCCTGCAACAACCACAAGAACAACAGCACTTCCTGTCAGGCGTTGCGATGCTACGCGCCTTTGCGTCACATAATGCAGGCGGTGCAAGGATCATTTTTCTCCTGGGTGCATCCACGGTGGATTGAGCTCGCCAGATTTCAAGCCAGGTGCTCCTGACTGCACGGCTCAATTTACAAGCGACTTCCAGCAGGGGGCAGATGTGTCATGGAAAGACGTCCGTGACCCTGGATGCTTAAAACAGCTCGGTGAAAAAGCTTTTACTTCAACCTTTTGGCCCCAACACGGGCCGACGCTCACTCCTCCTTCTGTCTTGAGTGGTGAAGGAAAACCATCAGACTTCGAACCATCTAAATTGAATAATGACAAACTCATCTTACACAGCAAATACAGCACTTCACAAATCTGTGATCTCATTAAGATGTCCATGTGAAAGAGAGCCTGAGGAAATCTATCTAGAAATCCTTCTGTTAGTCATATTGTGAAGTGTCCCTGTGGGTTGGTACCAGCACAGGACCTCCAGCTGGAGTGAGGGGAGACACTTGAGGCGCGTCACCTCCTGTTGCTCCACCGAAATTCTCCTCGGCGGCAATCTAGGGTACAGAAAAGTTTGTTTCTCTTCCTTCAATGAGGAAATGTCATCATGACGCTCTGATAAAACTGACACCGCTGCGGCTACAAAGGTTTACAAGCTCGCAGCAGCTTCCTGTTTTTGTCCCAGCTGAGCCCTGGTTCCAGCCACCGCCTCTTCCTCCTCAAAGGATGCAGGCATGGCGGTGTGGTTGTGACCCGACCAGCAAAATAAAAAAGTGATTGGAGATGCATAGGCTCCAGCTGACTCCAGAAACCCTGAGTTGAGGAAGAAGCGGGTATTGAAAATGGATGGATGGATGGATTGGAGCTCCTCACAGTGGATTCAAGACTTGAAATGTCAGCAAATCCAACTGCCTCGCCATGGAGCGCCACATGTCCTCAAAGCTGCTTCTGAACACCTTTTTGCAAAGTGAGCCAATACCACATTGCAGCCGACGGGAGCCACAGTGAGACAGACCGCTGTCTGGCCGCTGTGGACTCTCATTCCAGCCGCTTCGCACTCGGCTGCGAGCTGTCCGAGTGGTGAGCTGGAGGTCACGGCCCAACGAAGCCCACTGGGCTCTCTCCACTCCTCAGCCGCACCTGTGTGTGTGTGTGTGTGTGTGTGTGTGTGTGTCTGTAGTCTAACTTTCTTCACTGTACCACCCAAAAACGACCACATTATGATGAGACGTGTGGAAGTCCGCCAAGCAGGAGGCGCCTACATAGATAAGCCGTTTGATTGACACAGACACTTGTCTGTTGTGAGGCACGTTCATTGTTTTTTTTATCCTTTGACTTTTATACTTTTTGTTGTTGTTATTTCAGCCGCTGCTGGGTAAAGGACAAGTTGTGTGTCATTTTCAGACCCGTCTTTTTCCACATACCTCTTTAATTGCCCATAACATAAATGATTGAATTGATTTCAGAAATAATCAATTGTTGCAGCTCTAATAATGAGTCGTTTAACATAAATAAATAATTAAATAAATAAATGAATAAATAAAGTCATTGTGCAACTGTTGCTCTGGCCCCCTGATCAAGGTCACGTCCAGTCTGAAGGCACAACTACAAGCTAGCAAGAGCAAACACTTCATCAATGTAACACTGGAACATCTGGTCTTTCCCAGCTCATCTGTTTCTTAAAAATGATCATGCTTGTTTGCTTATTAAGTGGAACTGGGAAAAGTCGGCCCTTGGATAAAAAAAAGCTTTTATGGCTGGAAAAGGGATGGCAGCTGGCACTAATGGAATCTGAGGGAGGGATGGGCGGGGCCTGTGGAGTCGCCTCGGCACAGTATAGATTTTGTTCCCATCCTAATGGAATTGCAGAAATATTTGAGGGGAATCCCATTACGTAGCGATCGGAGTGCCGTAATAATGTACTCACAGTCATTTTCCCACTGCGGTTGGCCTCCTCTCGCTCCGCCAGGGCTTTCAGGAAGTTATCTTTGAGTTCCTTTCCTGCACTTGCCAGCGTCCTGGAAAAGACAACACTCAAACGGTTTGAAATGTTTCTCTTGACCGTGGAGGAAAAAAAAAAGAAGTCGCACGAAACCTTAAAGGTTCTTTATGGAAGCTCCTCAAACTTAAACACTCGCACGTGCCGCACACGCACACACACGTGGCTTCTGGCTGCTTTGGCTTTTTCAGCTCCATTAAAGTTACATTAAAGTTGAGTGAATTTAGCAAAAACAAAATGAAGAAGAAAATTTTTTTTGTTGCAATATTTCAAAACTAATGATGCAAAAGAAATGTTTTGCTAAATTGGAGAGAGCAGAGGGGGAGCGTGGAAACAGTCACAGACAGCTTTTATTATTCCAGAACGTGGCGTTTCCCTAAATACATATTCTTGACAGGAATTACCATAAATATAATAAGTCATGTTTTTTTTCCCTCTGATAGAAATCACGACTAAATCGCAGCGAATGTCAGATGTCACAGCTGTCTTTGCTCATTTCGGCATCCAGACCAATATTAATCATATCAGACTGTAATGACTACATGACACCGTGGCAGCTCTCCACTCTTTGGCAGGCCCGTTTCCTTGGAAACGTGTTTCTCTTTCCCCCCTCCTTTTTTTTCTTTCCCCCCTTTGGCGCACACTGATCCACACCTGAAACAACACTGGCACTAATATTTGAACAGTTAACACTGCAGTACGAGCAACAGAGCGCTGGCAGGCGTCCAGGGTTGGCTGTGCAAAACATTCATCAGATCCACAGCGAGTTAACATCTTGAAGGCAGTAAACAGCTCGTTGGAAGCCTCTCAGATGTGGTTTAGAATGCAAAGGGAGGAAAATAAATGCGGAATTGAACTGGACCTGAATTGGAGAGCACAGGCAGAAGTGTATCACAGGGCAAGTGATAAAAATTACTACTTTAAATTAAGTGATACTACAAAGTTATAATACCAGCAGCACCTGCAAGACGCCTGTTTGTTATCTTGGTGACAAAAGCAGTGCCAGGTTTACGTGTGAATGCCCTGAAACCAACAACCTGTAGCAACAAAACCAGAAAGCAGTCGGTCAGATGGTAGAATGTAAACTCAGCAGAACCCTGAGTGATACGAGGTGGACAGAGCTCAACAGTGCTGCAGTTCAAGGGTTCCTTCACAGGTGCGAGAGAAAGTCGTAAATCCAAAACTCCCTGCCGCCACCTGCGAGCTCCAGCCAGGCATAGTTGTAAATCTGTTTCTCGCATCACAATGCTTGGAGGGAGATTTAAAACAGCAAGTCCAACCCTGTCGTCCAAGGGTGAGACGGGCTCACTCTCACTTCTTTCACTGACATTTCTTGCACCAAAAGTGCTTTAATTTTTTTTTTTGAAGAAGAAGAAACCTGAAGACAAACACCAAAGCTGCTTTTTGATTTTTGGTTTCATCTTTACACGGTGGTGAAACAAACAGGATCTGGATGTTTGAATTTGGAGCAGAATCTGGAAGAAGATTGTAAATTAGACCAGTCATTGGGCCGGTGCCCCCCTAATGAAAGTCTTAGAGGAGTCACACAGTGGTAAAAGTGCACCGACAGCACATACTTGGAGGCTGCAAGCTCACTCCATCTTCTGAGTGAGTGAAGGATTGCTGCTGGGTCATGAGGTCCGAGGCCCCAAAGTAAACACAGGTGTTGAGGAGGCAAGTGACTGGGGTCTACCCCCGTCCAGTAGCCGCAGCGGCGCACAGCCGCAGCAGCCCGGAGTGAATAATACACACCGACTGACACTGCGAGTCTGAATTTCCCCTCAATTAACAAATCTCTTATCAAGCCTCATTTAAGAGGGACAACAAGAGTTTCTCCGTAAGTGGGGGTTATTAGCAGCTAATGACCAGGTATTAGGACGCGATCTGGCGCTGCACTCCAAGTGTCTGTGTTTCTGGGTCGCGGTCGAGGCAGGTGGGCCGGTGGAATTAGCAGAAGAAGGAGGGGTCGGGGTGGGTGGGTGGGGGGGGGGGTTTCCGAAGTAGGACACAATTTATTATTAGTAGAATTGTGATTTTGATGATGATGATGATGATGATGACTACGATGATGATTATCATTATCCTTATCCTTATTATTGCTTAGAGGAAAACCTTTCATCAATTTGTCAATCGTTGGTCAGTGGAAATGCTTATATTGTGACTTTTTTAATCAAAATATTTTGAATTACAAATTAGAAATTATGTTATATGTTATGTTGTTATATATATATATATATATATATATATATATATATATCATTTATAGAATTCATAAATACACATATACACACACACACACACACACACACGCGTCCATCTGTCTTTTTCCTGTGCACTATGTTATAAACGAGCATTTACGTAAGGCTTTGTCCAGACTCGGTGGGGGGTGAACAGCTGTGAGTCGGCAGCAACAGGATCCTCCAATTATGTTTACACACGTATAAACATGGCACGACGGTGAAATGTACTCGGCCACAGGGGAACTCAGACGGGTTCCTTCCAGGACCTTCCAAACTCTTTATTCGCCCTCGGAATTCCTAGAGGCAGATATTACTTCCAGGATTATTTTGGTCTTAAATGTTTCATGTGTCAAGACAGTTAGAGTTACTGGCCACTTTAATAGGGACGCCTGTTCAACTCATCATTCATACAAATTAGCCAATCACGCAGTTAGTCAATGCAGTTAGTTGTGTTGACTTCCTGAAGTCCATTATCTCTCACTCATAGTCATCTGCAGTGAACGCTCCCAAACAGTATCATGGGAGTAGATTCCAGGATATGGGACACTTCTAACTTGTTCTTTGAAAATGAAAAGTTTCATTATCATTTCTGGCAAACAAAAGCAGAAAAACCAAGCAGCGTTCACTGTGTCGCCACGTTTTCTGCTCAAGTGCAGTGCAATTCTCCTGCTTTCGGGACCACTTTCAGTCTGAACCCCAGTCCTGAGTTTCCCTAGAAAAATGCCCATGTTTTGTTTCTGACTCACGCTGCACTTGTAATTTATGAATATGTCACATGACGCTTTGTAATGAATAATATCTGCCATTTACGCAGCATAATTCACCTCCAAGTCAAACAGAAACTTTAATACGCGCTAATTTGAAATGACAGCGCAGAACTTGATCCCCGGTGCTTCCTAACTACCTGCTGTTTGCATTTTTTTTTGACATCTGTCACATTCCAATTTGTTTTCACCCAAGTGTAACTGAACGAGATCTCTTTATATCCTCGCTCAGACTCAAAGATCATTTCATTAACCGCCGGCAGCCCTGAAAAACGAGCTCTACGCTGCACGGAATGGTTTGGGAATGCAACACAGGCACCTCGGGAACATCTTTGCACATTTTCATCAGTACTGCGAGACTAATTTGATCCAATGGCAGCTTGTGTGTCCTCAAATCTTTTGCAAAAAGTTGCAAAAGATTTCCGACACAATTAAGGGATTAGCATTAAATGGTCATTTTGGGCTGAGAGGTTCTTTCTTGTTTCTGGTCAAACTTACATTTTGTAACAGGAGATTATTTTTCCCTGAGACAGTGCAGATATGACTTTGAAATCATTTCAACCTCAAGAGAGAATTGAAGAGTCTGAGGCCTTCGACGACTGACCGTTTTTGACGTTAAGGGAGATGGGAACTTCCAATAATACGCTGATTTTTTTGACAGAAAAAAAAAAAAGAGTAGTTTCTGCTCAGGGTGCTTGGGAAAATGAATCTTTTGGAAAATATTATTTTGGGCCCGTGGATGTCAAGGGAAATTCCACACAGCATGACAATTTACTTTATTTTGGGGCTTTTTATAAAATCCTCTGTCACCTCTGATTACAATGAGCCGAGTGTATCAGTTACACATGTGTTACGAATGATATCCTACCTGAGCGCTCTTTGTGTGCTGCGGCCACCTCGGCTTTGGGGGGCCTGGGGAAGTTGCACCGTGAGCAGAAGTACAGTGGAGGCTTTGCATAAGTGTTGAAGAAAGAATTAAAAAAAAAAAAATGATGGAAAAAAATCTGAGGTTCTATTTGAGGCCCGTTCCACACGCAGAGTTGTACGGAGCAACACTGCAGGTCGCCAGTAAGCCAAGTCAAGACAGTTAGAGCTCCACAAGGATGTGTTTTCATTCGGACTCTTCATGTCTGCTTTGGGTCTGCTGGAGATCAAGCCCTTGCGTACACAGGGCAGTTTTTTCTGTGCTTTTTGAAATTGTGCACAAGTCTTTTGGCCAGATTTCAATGACTTGAACAGTGCAAAGGTTGTACGTTCAATTCCTGGGCCAAAGACATCCGCATGAGGCTGGTTCGCAACTCTGTCGGAGTGAATTTTGGTTATTATTTTGTTTTTCTTTTGGTTGCTTTTTCCTTTGTACTAGCGATTTAGACAAACCACCAGTTCGTTAGGGCTCCTTTACGTATTGACAGTGATTTTTTTAGTCTCTTTTTGCAACCATTTTTTGCAGTTCCACCTGGTACTCCTTTTTAAAACCGAACCTTTGTCCATCTACATTTATAAATAGCCGACTTGTCCGGGGTCTAACCCACCTTCACGCCAAGACAGCTGGGAGTGCACTAGGGCAGGAGAAGCCGTGATAGAAAATGTATTGGATGTACGGATGTGTCCAGAATCTGAGTCTGTCTCGCACATGTTCCCTTCTCAATCAGCACATTAGCTCACGTTGTGGTGCCAGGCGTCGCATGTGAAATCACTTAAATGTGTTTATGAAGTTGTTTTCACTGCAGCTCCTGATTAGAAAAGAATGCCCCTTATCGAAAAGGCTGGCGCAAGTCTACTTCCTGTTCCTGGACGCCAGCAGAAACGCTCACACGAGGTGGAACTTTCTTGAGGAGATCTGTGAAGTCAAGCTGCCACTTCAAATTACCAATTAAACCGGGATGGTAACAATTACCGGGGGCCTTGTCATACATCCTCCGTCTACAGTACAAAGAGGGAGCTGACAGTCTGGCCTGGTAGCCTGATGGGAGGAACCATTTGATGTGGAAACCACTTCATCAGGGCCACTAGGATATAGTGTACGCAGTCAGTGTAAGCAACAGCAAGGTGGTTTCTATCACGTGTGATCAAACAGCGCAGTCTGACAGAGTCTGAGGGTGAAGGATGGGAGTAGTATAAAACTGGAAACATCCCCGCAGTCAGACACTGAAAAAGAAGAAGAGGAAGAAGAGGAGGAGTAGGAGGAACAGGAGGAAATTACTCTGACACCAGTTGGATCCTGAGATGACGCGATAGCCAGAATAAACATCAGAAACTAAAACATTCCTCATGTACATGTATATATTGTTCAGGCCTGCCACGGTTCTTGCTTTACATTGAGGGGAAGATGTACAAAACTGGGTCAGAACAAAACACTTTTTCGATCTGTGCGTTTCCCTGAAGCCTTTTAATGTTCATTACAAGAAGAAATCTGCATTCACCTGCAACTTCCAAGTTATTTTCCTTGCTCAAGGTGTTTCTTTTTTGTCATTTTAAAAGCAGAGAAACACACCTTTGCTGAATTATCTTGTCGCGAACACTCGGCTCATGTGTCTTTCTGGATGATTCTATAACGAGCAGGGAAATAAGGTCCTTGGCATGAATGGATCTGCCTGGATGTACAAGGACAGTTTGACCCCAATGACTACTGCTACGTTGTTCACATGTGCACGTTTTGTTATTTGTCATTGTTATTGAATATAGAATGGTAAGGATACACATTTTACTCTTTAGTTAGAAATTTTTGAAACAATTTCTATTTTACCTTTTGTGCAAACTTGCATAATTAGTTCAATTAATATTATTTTGGAATTCATGCGTCCGTTTAATAATTATATACGTGTGAAGTAACCCTGATGTAACCTAAAATGGGAAAATCATTCAGTAAGTTACATAAACATCTGCAAATGTCAATGGGAGGAGCTACTTTAAAAAGAGTTGAATAAAAAAAACTAAAAAAAAAAACTTTAATATTGGAATTATTATGTTTGATTTATGTCACAACTTTATAGTTAAACTTTGGACGAACCAGATAATAGGATACCGAGAAATTGGATAAGCATAAGGTTACATAAAGATCTTATATATTGACACAATATGTAGGAGTGTCGGGCCACAGTCATGTTTAGGCAGCTGCAGGCGAACAGAGGCCTTGTTGTTGTCAGAATATTATCAAGTCAGAATGCGGCGGCGACTCAGCACACACACGGCGAACGCAGACGACCTCGCAGGACCCGGATCCGGGATTAGTTTGTCAGAATAACTCATGTTAAAAGGTGCTGGCCGCACGCTGCCTTGAAAAAGGGCAGCGCCATCGTTAATCAAGCCATTAAGGTGAAATATGGACAGACTTCAAAAAAAACCTCCAAGTCAAACGACGGCTGGTTATTCATCATCTGCCGCCCCGGCTGCTCCATCCACCGCCGCAATGTGTTGATCTACGCGCCGCGTGGTGGGATGTGGCCGTGGTGGTGGGGTGGTGGCGGCGGCGGCGGTGGTGGTGGGCCCCCGAGGTTGGCAGAGTGTGTGTGTGTTTTCCGGTCGGGGGAAGAGCTCCAACGTTGCGCACCCGTCCAAAATCAGAAAACGTGCAAAAGGAGGCAATTGGCTCGACGGTACGTGTAACAGAGACGGCGAAGCCTTGTGGCCGTAGGGCCCTTGGCAGCCGGGCCGCGCCGGTCCGCGGCGCAGAGCGGCGGGTTCCGGCCTCCCCCCCCGTCTGGAATGAGTGTCACGGAGATTCTCGTGTCAGTCACATCCACAATCTTATTTTCGCTCGGCACCTGGACTCGGGATACTGTGCGGCGAAAAATGTTTTCCCTGTGCGTGTGCGCGGCGCAGGGTTTTACTTGGCAGCGGCTGCTCGCTTTTAATACAGAGTGGCGAAATGGAGAGGGAGGAAGAGAGAGAGAGAGAGAGAGAGAGAGAGTGAGAGAGAGAGAGAGTGGAGAATTCCTGAGGTGGAGTGTCACAAGAAAAAGGAGAGAGAGAAGAAAAAGAAGCGCGGCGGCACAATGGACAATGAGCGTGGCTGTGGCTCAGACTGCAGGGAAGATGCGCAGCGGACCAAGGAGGTTTTTAGTGAGCCTTTTGCTGACATGGACTTCTGGGCCGCGGCCGAGAGGAAAGCGTGAGAGAGGCTTCATGCCGTCCTTTCGGCTGCTTCTGCTGTTTGTCTCTAACTGCGTATCAGGCATTTTCCCTCCTGCTTGAAACGCAACGGACTTCCGATCGCGTTGATCAAAGCTTTAGCGTTGAGCTAAAGGCTAGCACTTACTCTGGGACTGCTTGAGTGCATGATTGCACGAGCTGGGAAATCAGAGCTTTGTGATGTCACAACGGGTCCGAGTGCCTCTCCCAGGTCAGAGACTTGGCTCTGCCAGATTTTGGCGGGAGATCCAACAGAGTATCAACTTTTTACGGGGAAACGTTTTAGCCCGAGGCTGTAAACAGAGGGCTAAATGTGCTGTTTTATGGGATGAATCATTGCACAACACTGCTCCACTGAGGCAGTGGAAATGGGAAATAAAGACCTGATGGATGGATATATGACAGATAACTCTGGGACTTTTATAGCCTGCCCACCTACTTGGCTTCCCCCCGAACCATCCCATTCTTTCCCAGGTTCCGCTTTCAATCATGTATTGGATTTCTCTCGGGTCTGATGAGAGCAGCAGCTCCTTTTGTTTGCTCTGTGTGTGTGTGTGTGTGTGACGTGCAGGGGGAGTGGATCGGTTGTCCTCCAAAAGTTAGACAGAGCAACAAACGCGGAGAAACATCTGATTAGTATTCACAGCACCATCTCCACTACCCCTCCCCGCCACCCCCAACACACCCCACCCCACCCCACCCCACCCACCCCACGCCTCCCTGGTGTTTTATTACCACAGGTGCGGGACATTCATTGATCAGATGCACGCTACAGGCGAGGGTGAGCCCTTAATTGAAAACAGATCTATTTATACACCTGCAGGCACTAAAGGTCCGCAGGAGAGCATTGGGTGTGGGGGGGGGGGGTGAAAAAGAAGAGAAAGGGGAGGGGCCGGGGGGGGCAGGGGAGAAAACACAGAGCAATGACAGAACGGTGAAAAAAGACATGCCTGGGAGTAGAGGACGACATTCCCCGAACAGCACGGCTACCCGCTGCCGTGAGCATTGCGATGCAAAAAAGCTCCTGGAGGTGCGTTTGAAAAAACCATTACAATGTGTTGAAAAGCAGGCGCACAAAACGAATGCAAACCCAAATGCGTGCGAACATCTGTCCGTTTTTTTTTTTTTTTTTGATACAACCACTACACTTGATTTTTGGATATATATTCTTTCTGATATCTATTCAGGACACTTTGCAGATGAACCTTTTTTTCACTGGAAGTCCAATCAGAAGAAGGCTTTTTCCCCTTTTTGATGGAAAAAGTCTGCGGCAAGATGTCTAATTTCCACGCGTGGGAAAGCAATGAGAGTTGTAAATTAGCCCACCTCACGGCCCCCTCCAAAAAAAAAAAAATCATAGCTGAGAGGACGAGAAGCCCAAAAAACACATGTCTGCCTACATGTTGGTATGGAAGCCGTAAATTCAAGTGGCAGGTGAAATGAATTGAAATCACAGAGCTGTGCGCTTGGAAAAACCGGCAGACAGCAGATGTCCAACACATCAGGGTGGCAGCCGAAGGGCCGGACAACATGAAATAAATTTACATTTATTTGCCGTGAATGTAATTCATAGTGGGTCCAGGGGTCCAATCGCATATTCAACATTTCCTCTTTGAGACAAACCTGCTGCTTACGAAACCGGGAGAGGGTTCAAGAGCATTTTGCTGCGGTCCGGCTCGACAGCGGACCATGAAAACCGCCGCAAGCCCCGTCGCTGCCGCTGTCCGATAATTAATGGAGCGTTTCCGTCTGTACCGTGCAGATGAAAATAAGGTATCCCTTTAATTAACAGTGGCAAAGTCCACAGTGTGCGGCCGGGTGAGCCAGGAGCCAGGCTTTCTTTTTTTTTTTTGGCTTCCACTGGTGGCGCTCGACACATCTGGCTGCTAATTAAAAAGTTTGCTTTTTGCACTCAGTCGTGTCCAAACGGGCTCGTCTAATAGTGCGGTTAACATGCACCTTGAGGGACCCATACCGTAGCCATTTTCAGCTTCTTTATTTTTGTGCCATCACTCCAGTGGAACAGTCACACACGAGAAATAGCCCAAAAAATAAATATACAAACATGCAGAGGCCAAGTCTCCTGCTAAAGCTGATGCGTTGTTTGACTTTGACTTAGTTTGTCGTCCAACTGAAGGAGACAAAAACCACAGTGGTGTCACAGGTCAGAGCCAACGTCTGACTGTGGGTGTAGTCGCTAACCTGGGTAAAGTGTCATTGCCCCTTGTGACATCGCAAAGAGTGTGTTTTTAAGCGTGCTTCTAGTTCCGTCTAGTCAGATGCACATGAAAAGCTCTGGCTTCCAGTCATGAAGCTTTTCTAAGTGGTTCACTGATAGGCTGAAGATGCATGTTAAATGAATTTTTCACAAGAGTATCTTCAGTAGTTTTTCTAATCTAGAGGCTTTGGAGTGGTTCTAGTTGCTAGATAAAAGAACTGGACGAACCTGAAACTGAATGAACAGCTGATCTGCAGTCATATTGTTGAGGCCAGATTTATTTTCACTTTGCACACAATCCACGATCGCTCCACAAGCAGCGTGTGTCATTGTTCCCCATTGTTTGCAGTTTGTTGTGGAGGTTAATGGGAAGATCATCAGCGTTTCCATTATAGAATGGTTTCAGCCTTTCTATAAAAAAGGCGCAGTTTTCAAACTAATCCACCCTGAGGAGTTTTTTGGAAAATGTGCGGTTTCAGTGAAAACACCGGCTTTGTGTAAACGTGAGGCCAAACAGACTAAATATTTCTGTGTTTTCAGAGAAACCCTTCTTCGTGTAAACAGGGCCTAAGTCAGAGGTCAGTGAATCTGTTTTCAGGGCCATTTTTGGAGCCGTTTGTCTTCACGGATGCAGCCCCTGGGGGCGGAACAGACTACCGAGACCCCCACCCCCACCTCCAACCCCCACCTCGGCCATGCATTCGACTGAGATCCTGTTGGGACAAGATGAAAGGGTGCACGGCCAAATATCAGTGTAACTGCAGGTGTGCAGGCTCCCATTTCACCAGTGTCACTGATGTTCACACACACACACACAGCTGGGGAAGAGGCGGAGGAGGGAGGAGGAGGAGGGAGGCGGGACATCTGCTGGTTTGGATAAGCATCTGAGGGTTCGATCTGATTCAACACCTAGCGAGTAAATGTTTGGATACTTGAGTGTGTGTGTGTGTGTGCGTGTGTGTATTAGATGGTCCTATCTGGAGTCTGTCCTGGCTTGCCATCAAAGAGACCACAGCCACATGGCCTCTATTGAGAATGAGAATAGTGGCTGTGTGTGTGTGTGAGATCACTTTTCCTCACGGGGGGCCAGTTTACGATAGAGTCCATCACTACTTTGTTCACTCGTCTTGTTTATGCTAAACGTTTTAAACTGGGCGCCTTGTTGAGCCGGGAAATCAACGCAAATTCATGTCGTCTTTTGTGTAATGCAGTTGTGCGGGATTGCTTGTGAAGAAACACGCGGCTCCCAAAAGGCTCAGACTTTATCACCTGTCATGTGTTGATCAGCATTGATCAGAGTTCATTTGCAGTAGGTCACTGGTGCCGACGATTGTGGGATTTGTGTCCGATTCATGAGTGAGTTTAATCCCGGTAAGAAAATGAATCAGTGACTTACACGTCTTTTCTATTTAAGAGTAACTACAAAATAATAATATTATGGGTTTCTCAAACACACACATATGTAAGTCAGAGATCAGGATCAGCAACTTCTATTTTTAATGAAGCTATTTTTTCTCCCTAAAGGTCGATCTTAATCTCTTCCTCTAGTGGCAAACAGTGGAACCTCTGATCCTTTTCAATTCATTCAATTCAATTCATTTATAATCCCAACAAATGGCTACACTGGAACTCACATTGGCCGCGTCCTGTCGTAGAACACGTTGCTCCTTGCAGCCTCCGCAGCTGCTCTCCTCTCCTGGAATTCCTCCCTGCTCAGAACGGTGCCCTTGTGGCCGAGCTCCACCAGCTTACGAGCCAACTCCCTGTTCTGCAGAGAGACGAGAACAGAGGAGAGAGGAGTCGGTCAGGGAGATGGGAAGCGGCCCGCAGGCACAGCTGACGACTATCAGCCGCTGTCAGTCTGGAGTTTTGGCGTGGTGTGTTGCTGGTCGTGTGATTCATCTGATTGCCACTCTAATGCATCTGAAATTACTTTCAGGACTGTGTCCCTGCTGGTGTTTAACGTCAAAATATCCTATTGCATGATGTTTTTTTTTTGTTTGCTTATTTGTTTTTTTTTGCCAGTGGTCAAAAACACACTTTACAGACTTTACACTAGAAGAGAGGGCAGAAGCTGATTCTCACGTTTTCAAAGATGAATTCAGTGTCCCAAACGTATACATTGACTTACATATTGACATAATAACCAATATAAATGTCAAGGAAAGAGAGACGGCTCATTTAAAGAAGATGATTATGTTTATCGTATTTAAAATTTGATTGAGCATCCATGTTAATGTCTTTGGCAGCAGCCGTCGTCTAAAAGCTTGCAGCCTTCTTCTTCCTCCTCTAATGAGGCACATAATGGCCAGTTTGGAACTTTTGTTGCAACTTAAAAAGAACACTGATGGTCACAAAAATACTTGGACCAGTTACAAACTGCAGCTTGGTAATGGATGAGCAAAAGATTTCAACAATCCAGCTGCATAGCAGGGTTTAGAGAGAGTAATGTGGTCAGTAAAGCTTTTGGATGAATCATTTTTCAATGAGTTATTCCTACTATTCAATATAAAGATTTCTGTATTTGGGTTCTTCTCTGCGGTTCACACTGACAAATGGGATTTGAAACTTGGTCAACCAACAGGCTTTGGGATAAGCCTCACTGCTGCCTTTTACTTTAATAATATTATTACACTCTTTTCTCAGAAATATGTAAGTGATAGCCAACTCCGCAAAACCACAAGCTTAAGATATGGTTTCACTTTCCTCCTTTGAAAAAAAAAAGAAAAGAAAAGGAGATGCATCATTTTCCTCCATACGTTCATGTGTGTGTGTGCACATGTGTCAGACCTTCCACAGGGATTCTAAGTCACATTAGCTCAATTCCCAATTTCAGACCAAGCGGCGTAAAAGCGAAGCCATAAAGTCATCAACGTCTAAAGCCTGAATCTTTCTGTCAAATCCTGCGGCTGCGTCAGATCAAAGCGTCGGCCACAGAACCTCCAACCCCGAAAGAATCCTCGCAGCCAGGCCTGTGTCTACACCCGAGAGGAAAAGTTATATTTTCCCCCAACTTTGATGTGGCTCGCCAGAAAATGAGTCTCAGACGTATGCCGCTCCTAAAATTGGCCGGAAAACTCGTTGTCTTCACTTGTAAAAGCTTGCTGGACGAGAATGTTAGAATGAGCTGCTTCTTCCGGCGGACACGGCGAGATCAGGGTGACTAGGTTACACCATCTGGGCCGGCAAAAGAAACCCCCAATTTTATAGTCTCAGTCTCAGTAACGCCTTCACTTCTTTCGAACTATGCTAAAATACACTCAAAGTTACTATATCATGCAGTAAATTATGTATCACAGGAAAAAGGCACAGCTGGTTTATTAAAACCTAGTGCTGAACCTTGCAGATTTGTGTCACGACAACAGAGGTGAAGCGGTTTGAAAGTGATTGATGGAGTGCAGCTGATTATCAGGTCAGATGTGAGTTCTCTTCAATGTGTGGACACAGGTGCGCAAACAAAGGGGGCCCGCCTTAAATGTGAATCTTTAGCGAGTGTGCCCTCTGCTGGACAAAAGTGGGATTGCCCATTTCTGTGGAGAAATTGAATTCAAACAGTTTGAAACTATGGATACGTCGGGGAGGGGAATAATGGATTATTATCATTATTATTAACATTATTTGATTTGAGGAACTTGTCAAAGTAATTGAAATAACAGCCAACAATATTTTCACAAAAACATAAACTGAACACGGTTGGATACACGGACCGTGTGTCGTGTTTCAGACCCTCGTTGCAACCCTGTGTGTGACTGCCCCCCGGTGTACGATTGCAGACACCACAAAAGACTTCTGTTTCGACACGAGGGCTTTTTAAGTCTTAAGACTTTTTACGGTTTACAACTTTGTGGGTCCAATGTCCACAATTTAACCATTGCAAATATAAGTCGAAAAAAGTCGTTATTTGTGTTATCTTTGCATCAGCAGATTTTGCAGATACTGAATCTACACCAGCTAGGTGACTATTTTTCATTGGGAAATGCGATTTCGTCCTGTTGATACAGCCGAATTAAATAGCTGTTTTCGTTTATGTAAATCCCATTAAAAAAAAAATAATGGTGTCATAGGTTTTTGTTCGAGGATAAGATGGCCTAAACTTAAAGTGAATCGACAGGGCCTAACTTGCGTTGCGCGCGGAAAACAATGTGACAGTTTGAACCGGAAGTTACTCACCTTCAAGTAAACCAGGTCCACGGGCATAACTTTGGAGTCGAGGTAATCGTCATAGTCGGCGAATTGTGCTAGAGAATCGTGGAAACGAGACGCAGTGCTGTACTCCATCTTGAGCAGTTAAACGTATGTTGTTGGACGCCGCCATGGCAACCGCCAAATGAGGCCACCTGTTGGTCGTCGAGAACAAGCTCGACCTCTTTCGAGCAGACACATTGGCCTCAATTTGCTCGGGAAAGTCGAGTTTTCAGCGTTTACATGGTGAGTTGGTCTCTTCTTCTTCTTCTTCTTCTTCTTCTTCTTCTTCTTCTTCTTCTTCTTCTTCTTCTTCTTCTTCTTCTTCTTCTTCTTCTTCTTCTTCTTCTTCTTCTTCTTCTTCGCCATATAACACAACATAATTCCTACACAGGGTAAACTAATAAAGTCAAAGCTAATGAAATGTCAGAATGCAGCTAAAATGCATTCACATATTTACATAAGAAACCAAATTTGACCTTTGAACGCACAGTCCGACAATTTCAATGTTTTAGTTTTGCAAAACATGCTTTTCAATAAGTGATTGTCCTCAAAAATCACAAACACAAGTGTTAATGTATGAACTGATCACTGAATGTTGTGGTACAATGAGAATTTGTGTGGAACAAGTTCACATTTTGACATCATGGGCCCAAGACGGTTTTGTTTTTATTATTCCTTGACTATTCAGTTCTGGTAAAGCGAGAACTACTTCAGCATCCATGATAATCTTTTTTGTTGGCGCTTCCTCTGTTGTGTCTTTGTTTTTCCTGGTGGCTTTGTGGGCAGTCTGAAGGAGTTGTGTCCTACTTTCATAGGAAACTACTTATTGCCAAGACCAGTCCGAAACAGTTTACATTGGACTTGTGAAGATGGATGTGTAAGATTTCAGAATTGAAATCTCTTGTATATTGTAATGAACCATCTCACTTGCTGGCAGTACATGGTATGATGTAGGCAGACTTGAAAGAAGAGAAACAGAGAAGCGGCCTCTTAAAGATCATCTCAGAGTAAATACTGTCACGCAATCCATGTCTCATTTCTCTGGGCACCCACTGTTTTCTTACCTAGAAATAAAGACCCACTTCAATATTTAACCATGGTTATGAATGATGAATGAAAAATGTCTGTTGTTCCAACTTCAGGTTTTCATGCTGTTTTTTCTACCTTTCCTCCTCTGAATCACGTAAACTGATTTTCCGACACTGGTCGAGGGGATCAGGGCACCTAGGGTTCATTTCTGCGAAACAGGCGTCTTTTAATTTTCCAGTATAGTTCCACGTCAAAGCTCAAACAGCTAGAAAGAGGGGAAAAAGGCTGTTGCTTGTCCCTGTCATGCCCAAATGTCCCCTCAAATTAATTATTCAAAGAACAGAACATTCTCAATCCAAAATTTACTAGTGGTGATTTTTGCCATTGCTTTTGGCCCTGCGACTAGAAAATAAGTGGTAGCTAATGCGAGCTACTACCACCAAATTATAATGTTGTGCTCCAGGACAACATATCATTAAGATACATTGGAAAAATAGACCAGATTGAGCAGATTTGTAATAATTAAAATATAATTTCAAAACCAAACATTTAATATGTGGATTTGCAATTTTTTGTCATCATATGATGTCACAATATAACCTGGCATTCAAGATGTTATGTCTCTTAAATCATTTAGATTTAGTTCATGTGCACATCTGGTGAAGAGCCCTGAGGAAACATTTGTGAGGGCAGGGCATTTTTTCTTTCTTACCGAAAACAAGTTACAGGTAGCTGGACTCAGAGTTGCTTTATGTATTTATTATTAATTTTTTTTTCTTCCTTTTCCCTGTGTGGTTTTTAAGGGAAGCCTGCAGCACCGTTATGCTGGTTTCATCCTAACTAAAAGGAATCCATTTTTTTGTGGAATCCAAACACTGGCTGTCAACACTTCCTGCTGGAGCTTGCCAAGTTGGATTGACAAGGTAAGCACAATAAGCATTTGCCGTATGGCTGAAACAGCATGGGGTCACACTAGCAAAGGAAAATGTTTTTTATGCTACAGTCTTTTTAAACTCTTGTGAACGTTTAAATCCTGCTTGATTCATAATCTCGTAAATAGATAAAGATACCGTGATGTAATGTAATGTAATTAAAAACAAACATTTTTAATTATCGTTACGCTGGAATATGTGTCAACCAAGCAGAAACAAACAAACGAGTCTCCCCTGGTGACATCATGACATAGACTCAGTTGTTGTTAATGTGACAAAATGCTGAAGGAGGGGAACCCGCTACCTACTCGAGAGGCAAATTTGAGAATGTTTGTCGGTAATCAGCGTCCAGACCTGTTTTAGGCGAAAGTAAAAAACTGTCATGACCTCAGAGGTTTTGGAGAACATGAGTCAACACAATCCTACACACACACACACACACACACACACACACACACACACCTGTTTTTCATTAGTCGGCCACCATGGTCCCAAAACCTTCCTATCTTTCTTTGTTTTCTTTATAATTTAAATCAGATAAACAATCCTAGTGTTTTTTTTCTTTCCGTTCAAAGGAGGTTCAACATCTCAACTTCCAAACTATGATGACAGTTATTTAGTTAAGTTGCCCGTAAAACCTAAAGCCATATAACTTTGTTAGTTTGTCTGTGCAATTTCTAATCTAACTCCCAGATACAACTCAAGACCATCTAGTAGTTTGGTCAACTCATATTGCTTCAGTTCTTCTGCATTACTTTCAGCAGTTCCCTCTGGGGGGCACCACAATGAATTGACTTGCATGTTGAGTTTAGCATTTCTACGCTGGGTATCCTTCCTGACACAACTTGCATTTGTCCGCACTTGCAGACTTGATGCTTAATTTTTGATGTGCCTGGACTGGGAATCAATCCTAGGACTCAAGGCTGACCCTCTACCACTCTCCTGAAAACATTTGTAACTAACGATGATGTATTCAATTTTGATAGTTTGAAAAAGTTCTTAAGGCAGAGACATATATTGTCTTGCAAAATGTTCTCGTAAGTTAAACATCTGGGATTTGAATAAGTCAAATTATTTTGACAAATATTTGAAATACATTTCTACTAATACTGCCTCAAAATACACCCAAGCTTATTGAGTCTTTTACAGTTAGTCAGAATGTAAAGTTAAACTCCTCTGGTCCTCTGCAGAGATGGCTCTGCTTCTTGACCGGCCATTCCTCGGCTACCTCGTCATCCGATACACCTCGAGCTTTAACCATCCCCATAACAAGGGACGGCTCCTTCTGGGAATCTTTATCCCTCTGGTGGCGGCGGTCTGCGCTCCTTCCGTATGGAATGCCTCAGGGGTCGTGACTCGGGATTTTTCAGGAGACAGCCGCTTGCCCAAATGATAGTTTTGATGGACAGTTTTCTTGTCCCACCCAGCTGTCTAGAAAGGAGGTGGGGAGGGGGGTCTCCCAGAATTCCTGTCTCCATTTTTCACATCGATTATCACAAATCTGGTGTTAAGAGCGGGCACACTGTCTCCTCTTCCTTGTCAGCTTGGGATTCATGATTGAAGAAGGCACTAATAAGCACTGAGGCAAGCTGAGCCGTCTTGAAGACAACATTTTTTTAGTATCTATACTATGTCAATACATTAGTATAAATGGTACATACTGGCCCTTTAACATCTAATTTTGAACTTGATTTAGGTTTCTTTTTTAACCAGATCCCCGACAATTATCATACTTTTTAAATACACAAAAATGTTCAATGTTGTCCTTGAGTTACTGTGGGCCACTGTTAAAAATGAAGACTCTCCCCCATTGTCTCGACATAAAGTACTAATCATCAGAATTATTTTTTCCTTCAAGGTAGTGATAATTACAATGAAACACAGCTTTAATTTAATAGTATATTTATTGTGAGCAAATAACAATAATAAAATAAATATAAAAAACGACGGTAAAAAAAGCAAGTAGTTGTACAAATGGAGGCGAGGATTCGACCTTCGACTGCTGCTGCTCCACAAATATACAAACCTCTGTTCTCGAAATAGACCAGATATTGAATCTTTAATCAGACAGTTGTGGATGTCATTGTCGGCAGCATCAGGTTCAGAAGGGGAACGATCCTCTCGAGCGGGGCTCCCGTTGTGTTTATGGATGAAAACATAAAACAGGATGCTGCATCGTCCGTTGTGAAGGCAACTCCCAACTTCTTGCAACGTATGAAACGTGAAGCCCACTAGTAGCTACTAGCCGGCAGCCCTTTGGAGTTTTTTTCACACACTTTGTAGAAAAAATTGGGAATGGTTTGAATGTGATAAATAACCAATGTCAGTTTTGTTTTTCTGGAGGGAGGAGGGTTGTGGGATTTGGGTGTGTCCATCACTTTCAACAATGTTCAGTGTCCGTCAAGCTATCCAAAGCGGTACTTGGGCCAGTATTTGACCTGCGTGCGTCTCGGTGTTGTCCTGGCGTTCGTGCTGGCCTTAGCCGGCGGTGGTTGAGGTGGTGTCGGTGGCAGGCTTTTCCTCCTGTCTTTGCCCCTGTCCGTGATGGTGAAGCCCAGCTGGCTCCTGTTGTGCAGGCTCACCCTCGGCAGGAAATGCGTGGACACGTGCTGGGATTTGACCCGTGGGCTGGAGCCCATTTTCGCCTTCCCTCTCTTGTTGAGGGCCACGTACCACTCCCGGCCGGTCCTGTGGTTCCTGTGGATGACCGAGGCGTAAGTGTTGTAGCTGTTCTCCTGGAAGCGCTCCCTGAATTTACAGTCGTCTGAGAAGCCTTCCTGGAAAAGAAAGCAAGCATGATGAAACAGATTTCCTTTTCCAAGATGAGGTCACCATCTTATGTTTAGGAAGGTAAATGCTGTTGTAATGCAGGAAAGGAAAACTCGACTGATACACTTTTATTTATTCTGAAAACCAGTAGTATCACCCTTCCCCCCCATTTCACGGCAGTTAATCCCTATAAATTTCACACTTTTGGACTTTAAATTTCCAAAAACATTTTTCCTCCTCAGTTTTCCTTCGGTTCCTAGAAACCGAATCAGCCTGCAGCTACAAGGCTCTGCTACAAGGCCCTGCAGCTACAAGGCTCTGCTGTGGCACATGTGGCAAGTCTGTTCGCATGCCACCATGTAACCAAAGTCTCCTTCCCTTGTTAAATGCTGCAAACATAATTGTCTTCAAGTCAAGGAGAGGGAAATATAATGGCCCCCATATTTCTTTGCAAGAAAGCATGTGGGAGCTGACCTCAGACCTCAGAGCCCAAGTCTCACTGCTGATGAAGTTTTATTTCATTGTTTTCATTGCTGACAGGTGGTTGTGCACCAAAGGCTTGTAATAGCAATACAATGTAGATTGTCACTGCTTGTTTTCAAATGGACTTTTGTTGTAAAGTGCACAAGATGCGCTTCTTAGTAAGCATTAGTGAACAAAAAATAGTGGCAGAAGTGACAACCAATTACAATGACACATGGCGTACAATAATATTACCACATGCAAATAACACTGAAGTATGCCCACTCTGCATCCTTACTGTAAATCAACCGTAGCCGAGCAATATCTCTATCTATTAATGGCATTTTGGAAATGGCAATTGTGTTATATTCATCGAACGGTCCCGTTTCTTGTCTAAAAATATCTTGGGTGGGAAACTCTGACATGGACCCAGGCATGCGCCTTTTTGCTCCTGCTGCTGTGGCAGTGCAACTTCCTTGTGTAACCCCCTGCCATTCTGAAGCAAAACAAACCGTTCTGCTTTGCTGAAGAGTGAAGCATAGCAGAAAATGATGCCATTATAGCATTCGGTAAACATGCCAGTCACAAGAGAGCAGTGCACTGTGGCACGGCGGCCTTAAGTTATTCAAAGTGACCGACTGTTCCTTTTGGCTGCTGTTAAAAAAATGAAACACACACACAAAAAACCCCCAAAAAATGCGCCAACCTCCCGAGTCACTGCTATGGGTGGGTTGCAACCATTTAACAGCAACATGCCGTCTCTGGTGACGGTCGGGGAATTGCACGTTTAGAAGCAAATCCAGTGGAGCGTGGACGGATTTCGACGTGCACACTCTCTCACACACACACACACACATACACTTATACACGCACATACACCCACCCACACACGCGCGCGCACACACACACACACACACACACACACACACACACACACACACAATCTCGCATACCAGGAGAGAGCCCGGCCCCTGCTGCGTTTCATAGGATTTAACGGGCGATGCCAGATTCCAGAGATCTTATTGTTAAAATCATAATGCTTGTACAGCTGTTTAACCTGGCTCTTGCCCTGCTGGATTGGTCACACTCTTTAAAGGGACCTTTCCCATGATCCTCGGGTCTAAGCTGTGTGGAGGGGAGAGAGAGAGAGAGAGAGAGGTGGAAACTTACCGATGACTCCTCCCCCCTCCTCTCTCCTCTTTCTTTCTCAGAATCAAAACAATATTGCGGCTAAATTGTTTCATAGAGATGTCCTCACGTCATGTAAATACCTGAAAGTCATTTTTCCAAAAGAAAAAGATTTTTTCATTATCTAGATGTACTAAATCTAGCTAAATAAATGACTCAGTTTAGACTCCCTACAAACCTTGATTTTGCATCTTTGTATGATTAATTATCCAGAAGACTTTGAACCCCCCCCCACACACACACTAAAGATCTATTCAAAAACTGCATGTTTAGCCTGCTGTCTACAGCCGCCAGCATAAATACTAAACTTGAACATCATTTACTGCATATTATTAAAACTTTGTTGAGGAAATATGGGATCAATTTTGTCATAGTTTGAAGGACTCAGCCTTGATTAGGTCTGAGTAAATGTGTTAACACCAAGATAGTAGTGTTGAGAAATTTGCTGAATTTGAAGTCTTTAAAGTTTTTATTCTTTCTAAACATGACACACAAAGAACAAGAAAACCAAACTCCACATGTCCTATCTCCCTTTTCCTAAACCTTTGTTGATGTGTTTTACAAATTCACATGACCTTTCACCTTCCAACAAGTCGCACCTGTAGCGGGTCATGCACAGCCATATCTGTCAGTGACCTCACCCTCTCCATACCTACTAAAGTGCCACTGTGATAGCATCTAAGTGTGGAGGTCACCTGACATCCAGACATGGCGCTGTGGGTCCCAGCGGCCTCTGAGCTCTAAATCCACTGCAGTGCAACGACAGCACAGTGCAGCTGCAGCCACAGATTGGAGTTTTAGTTGTACAAATATTGCTCTGAGGCAGAGGAAGGAAATATGATTGCCCAACGTTTGGTACGAGAGAACCAGCCTCGCGGAGTGCTTAGTGCCGGGACTGCCGCAAAATAAACGAAACAAAACAAAAAAAACTGATTATCGCAAAACGACATTTCTCTTGCAATAAACAGCAAATAAGAAATTTCTTCAGCCTTTCAAACATCGACCAGGCTGAATGAACAGAGGATCTCCACCAAATAAACAGAGAATTTCCACCAAATATTCTAACAATATACACTAAAACTCTATTAGTAATGAGATTAATGAATGAGATGAAAGCCGACAAAATTGAAAAAGACATCACCAACAACCGTCATGTTGATCAGTGTCAGTGCTTCAGATTAGGAGATTTGTTATGTCATTAATTTATTGGTATTGTCACGTCAATTAATTATTCCCATAAATAGTTTTTTTTTTATATATATATATATATCAAACAAAGCCACATAAGGCAACTTTGACTAAGCAGCTGCTCACATGGGCATCATCCATCTCTGGTGCTCCGTACCGCAAACAAAGGGTCAACAAATCAATTGAAATTTCAGAATATTTTCGGCTTTGGGAGGGGAAATCAACACGTTCTCCTCAACAAGGAAGCTACACACTTGCTGACATTTTTTTTTTCTTTTTTTGACAGATTTTTGCTGTTTTTTGGCTCCATCGTGCCCCTCATGTTGGAACCTGCGGGGCAGCACATGGAGACGTAACAACGTCGGCCACAAACAGACTGTTGACCTTTCATTCGACACAGATTCATAAGGACTGGATGTGGAAAGTTGGCTGACCGGAAATTTGTGACATTTAGACGACTTTTCAACACTGGACAAAAAAAAAAAAAGGACCAGATGATTTCCCCACATGCCGAAACCGAGCGGAACAATCTCATTAAGTCAAACAGTGGACAGACAGAAGCAAGGCGATGATCTGGTTTTAGTTGGAGGCGAAACTCCAATGTGCACTGCGTCGAATAACTGGACTCGTTTTTTTGCCTGCCAGCTAAATCTCGTTTCGGATGATGTGATTTAAGGACTTCTGGCTTTGTCCGTCGACTGCTGCTGAACCGCAATGACAGCTAAAAATATGTCTGAAATAAGTTGTCACTGAATGAGTAAAATATTTAAATGATATCCTAAAGACGGCAGAGGATCGGCGTACCAAGAGGAACCCACACGATTCTTTTTGTCCACAACATATCCGTCCTCGCTTTACGAACTCACTCCTCTGTGTGTTCTCAGTCGCTCTAATCGGCTCTTCCCCATTAAGTAAGCTAAAAGGCAGTGGCGTTTATCTGCTCCTCCGTTCCCACAGATGACTGGTCGGAGACACTGCCTGTTGGCCCGCTGGCCTGCTAACAGCGGCAAAACCGCTGGCCTGCTCTGGCCAGATTTGGGCTTACTGTGCGTGTTTGGGGGGATTTGAGAGTCTTAGAAAGTGTTGTGAGAGATTACAGCTCTGTGCTTTGACACGCTGATGTCAGATTTGGGGCTCCAGGCCACAAATACAATGCGGCACCAAACTAGTGAGATGTTCTGCCAGGACACAAACACCTGTTTGGGGAGGGGTGTGGTTACATAAGTGGGAAAACTAGATCATTGCTTGACATGTGAGGAAGATGTTGCGAGTGCAATCCGTTGAGACAGGTTGAGTGCGGCCGGTTACTCACAGTGGCATGGAGACGTCCTCTTTTATTCATGGCCAGGAATCTGTTGCTGTAGACCCCTTTGATGCCAATGACCCCCTGAGAAATTGCAAAGAGCTCCAGGACACCTGGGCGGGACAAAGAGCAGATTCAGGTGACTGGTGGTTGACAGAAGGACGTTTCAAGCAAGAAAAAGGACAGAGGTCTTTAACGTAAAAACTTTAGTAAGAAATTTGCTGATGGTTCCTGCAAACCAACTTCATATGAAACCGCTGCGTGAGCCAATGTTTCCAGTCTCCTTTCAGCCTACAGAGCTGTCATGCTCCACTCAGACCGTCCAGTGTTGAAATCCATGTAACTTGACAACTCCTCTGAAAGGGGACCGTGAAATGGAGGCTCAAGTGCACTTTCAACCAGTTGGCTTGGGCTGTTTCCGTCGGTAAACGAGCCGCGAGTGATCTGCACAATGCCGAGGAACTTAAGAAACTGCAGAACCAACGAAGCACCCGTGGGATGCAGCGTCACTTTCGTGGTTTGAAGCTGTGCTGATTGACTAATTCAGATTGTCAGGTTTTGTCCTTCTTTGAGCATCGATGTCTCTCGGGTGTGGATTTCCCTGATACTAGATATACGTAAATGTCCTTTGTGGTAATAAATATCTGAGGACAGATATGACCAGCCACTTTCTTTGGTACACCTTAGGTACCAAATTCAGTGGCCAGTGAGTGTGAGAGTGTCTTTGCATGGTCTTCAACCAGTCTGTCAATTCTCACCTCTGACCACCTTTGAATGCTTTGAGACACAGCCATGTGATTGGCTGGTTAGCTATTTGCATTTACAAACAACTGAATTTTTTATTTTTTTACCTTATAATCAATCTACACAATCCAATCAAACATCCATTGCAAAAACATTTTTCCCCCTCAAAACAGACACGCTGCATAGTCAAGCGACCTAAATTGGGAACTTGCAAAACACACAACTCGGCAGCTTCTTAGACACCAGTAGTAACACTCTACACTGACTGTTGCATTTTTATTTTTTTTTTCCTGCAGTGCTGCTGCGATGACAATCGCTGGACTGACAATCCAAAAACACGTCCTGCCGCCGTACTGCTGCACCTGTTACTTCCACAAATAGTCCTACCTGCCACCTTCACAAACAGTGCTCGTCAACCAGTTGGCTGCAGCTCAGACATTTCCCGGGGTCGAGCAGAGTTTAGTTAAGCGCCCCTCACGCTTCCGTGCACCCGTCTAAAGTGCTCGCTCCGAGAGCCTCCGAGGACACTTCAGTGGCGCACCACCGCGCACAGGCAGGGGCGAGCGCGCGCCGTCCGAGGGGGCGCGTCAGCCCGTTTCCGACTCGGCGGCTGACCGCGCCGCATGACTTACTCAGCTGATTGGGCTCATGGCTGCCGTTGACTCTGCCGTCGGGGTGAATCTGGAGGTGGAAGCCGATGCCGACCCGGCAGTAGAGCCTGCACGTCCTGCGTCCCGAGCTGATCTCCTCCTCCAGAAGTTGGCGCTCCAGAGAAACGCGCAGAGCTCCCGCGGCGGCGCAGAACAAGTGAGCGGCGGTCAGGAGCCGGAGAGGAACATTCATTCTTCCCACAGTGAAGAGGCAACCCGCTAGGCTACTTCCAGCATTTTTTTTTTTTCCTTCCTGGCTTGGGTATCGAGGTCTGAGAACTAATTAGCGCGCGCGCATGCACACGCACACACGCACACACGTGCGGCGCTCGCTGCTGGGCATTAGCCCGGCTGCAGTAGCTGGAGCTGCTCCTGTGGCGCGCGGGTATTTATAACGCCGGTGATCTCACCACTCGGTGCATGCCTCAGCTCCAAAGGACGCGCTTTCATCCGGATTCTGACTCCGAGATGCCACTCCTGCTCAGCAGCAGCGAGCCATGGCAGTGGGGCGGGATGGAAGCGCGAGGGACACCGCACGTTTTCCAGGGAGTCGTGAGCGCCAGGGCGCACCGAGCGCGGCATTTTACGCACAGGGGGGCATCGTTTTGCAGCGACTCGCGATTAATTCGAAGGGTGAACGGGCGCCAATTAGGTGCTCCGTGTGTAGACGGTCCCCGCCGGAGGCTCCTGCCACGGAGGACCAGTTGAACTGAGATGGATAAATGTGAAACGCACTAGGGGTTCACGCGGGGATCATCAGGTGGTGTGGCGGCGTCAACACTGGCTCCCCGCAGGAGTCTGGCAGCAGTATTTATAGGCTTTAGTGTTGCTCATCATCTCATGCCTCCACACAGGGGACTTAACACCAGGACTACATGAATGAAAAAAGATTATTGCGTCACCACAAATGTTTTTATTGTTGTTGCGTCTTTTTTTTTCTTAGAACACTCATTTTCTCCGAACATTTAACACACCTCTGGGCTTAACAGTTCTCTACTTAAAACATGTTCTCATTTATTCCATTCTAAATGAACACACAATGAAAAGTGGACTCAAAGGAAATAAAGGGGCAGATCCTGTGGCTTTAATCATGCAGAAAAGCCCGAATAAAACAGAAGTTCTTAGAGCAACTTCAGGGGTTGGTCAAAGCTCCACAAACAACTTGTTCTTTTGTGCTCATTGTGCTGCAGTTGGTCAGATGGCACTAATTTTACTGTCATGTTTGTCTTTGGAAAACATTTGTCCAGTTTGCATGAACTAGCAAAATATAGGAAATAGCTAGCACAGCTCATTATCCAGTTTTAACTGATACATTTAATGTTAAAATAAGACAATGATGTAATATTATGTCTATTTTATTATAAATGGAGTAATTTTGATTGGACAGGATAAAGTATTCCTTACTTGAGAAAACTGCGCTTTAAGTGTCTCCTGCATACAAGAAATCACATTCTATTTAAACTGATTTTCCATATCAATCTTTGGACCCACAATTCATCTAATAAAGAGCGGCATTAAAATTGGCATTACATTATGCTGTGTTTCCGATCCTGGAATATCCACGGTCCACATTAAAGTTTCATCGAGCCTTCAGCTCACTGACTTCTTTGTTTGTTGCTTTGTTTTTTTAGCTTGTGTCTGCAGTCACGTCATCCACTTTCGTCAGACTTTTGGGGCAGCAGCAAATTGTCTTTAGAATTTTAGTCCAACAATCACACGCAAATAACCCAGTCATCGTCAGGGCCTATACTGCGGGCTCTGTTCCCACTTATCACATATGCATCTAAAGCGCCCTAGAGTTTGAGAAATGTGCCCTTTTTCTTCATTGATCTGTCCAATTCGTCTGCCATTCCAACTCCTTCTGAATGGTTTTCAAAGAAAAGACAAACACAAGCTGCAGGACTCTTAAAATCTAGCTTCATTTAGGCACCTGAAATAATAATTACTCATCATGAGGCAGTTGATCAGAATTGTACAGTCTGTTCAAATTAAAAATAATAATAATAAATATTTGTGTCTGTATTATTCTCCTTTAATTACAGGTTTTGAGCTGCCAGAAATAAAATAACAGGACACTTGGATCCTGGTCACTGTGGCATGTGTTTAGTCTTCAACTCATTATATTTCTATTGCATTCTTATCTTCAAACCCATTGGTTATAATCCCATTGCTCATTGTTTTCAGGGGCTCAGCCATGTTTAATTTTGATTATTTCATGCCCAGCGTTGGATTACGGCCTCTTTAGGGGCCTAATTGTCTCTGGCGCACAGAGCCGAGGCTGGGCCCACATTACCTTTTATGTAAACAGCGGGCCAGTGTTTAGTCCCACTGTTCTAATGGCCAGTCATTCCTGTGAGGCCATTCCAGTAACAGTGAGGTAATCCCACTGAGTCGTATAAACATGGATGATCCTGATTGATTCTCCCGCCCGATTGATCCCGGCTTTTAGCAGCTTCTTAGTCTAAGCAAACGGCCGACAGCCGGTTCTGTCGTGACCCTGAATCGTCTGAGCCGGGTCGGGTGCCGCGGCGCAGCAGCATCCAAGCGGCCAAGGTCACCAACACAGCGACGATGTCCAGTGGTACTTGAACAGCGTTAGGGTTGTTGGAGACATTCCTTTGAGCGTGTAGTACCAAGACACTTTGCCAGTGAAAATTGCCTTCAAGTACCAGTTTGATTTGCGTTGGGGTAGATAAGAGGCTCGCAACAGACCACCACGAACATGAAGTTCGCTTGATGTGTCACAGTTCTTATAGTTGTCAGAGATGTGCTGCACTCGTTGACCAAAGAAGAAAGAAGACAAATAAACAAGACAAACTGTCTAGAAAAAAAAAAAAACAAATACCCTTACCCTTCATTTTAAGCATTATTTATGCCAAAGTAGACCGTCAGATATTTAAAAGAAGCTAGGAGGAGGGTTCCTGCATCAATTCAGCGTACCATGCTTTAGTTGCGGGGCCTCCCAGTGGCAATGGGTTCCGAAGAAGCCCCGGTGTGCAAAGTATTCACCACGTACAGATAATTACAATTGTCCAACTGTAATATCACCCTCCATAAAGTGATATTTTTCAGTTTCTGTAGCATGACTTGTTAGCGTGTTGTGTGTGTGTCTGCGTGTGTGTGTACTTTATATAACAAAGTGCACTTTCTTGTTGCAAAGGCTGTGAGCTCATCAAGGGCAGAGATGTCATGAGAGAATGCCTGACAGTGTGCAGGTTCCTTTTTCCAGACTTTCACCAATGTGGAGAAGCGAGTTGGTTTCAACATTTTTCGCGCTCTGCACGTACATGTCAGGATTAATGAGCCGGGGCTGGTTATTTATTATTGTGCTCTCTGAGCAGTTTCGTGGGAGCCAAACCTCTCGAACGCACTCGTGCACTCGCTCGTTGGCCACCGGGTCACTTTTTCAGGGTGATGTTCAGGGTGCTCTGCGCTGCCTTGGCCGAGTCCCCTGCAGAGGTCAGCCAAGTTCCCTCCAACGTTTGCCCTCCATGGCCCCGCGTGTGATTTAGAATGTTTTGCGCTTTTGGGATGTAAATGAAGACGTGACCTGGTCGTGGTGTGAAGAGGCCAGTTTCAGCAGCGCATACAAACAAACCACTGCAGATGAAATTGCCTTCAGGCGGCGTTATGTAAAAAGCGCCTCTAAATCCACAAACAAATGGCTGGGTGCCCCTCTCGTTGTTTCCCACCAGAAGACCCTTTGCATTTTCCACCGTTTGCCCTCCGTGAGAAACAACAGGTTCCTCTCGATTGTTCAGAATTCCAGAGGCTCATTTTCAAAGAGTTCAGAAACAAGCACAACATCCTTACAAGGTGGCTGCAATGCATGTTCCCGTGCATCCATCTTGAAAAGCACCAACCTTTAGAATTTTCAGTCGGTGGGAATGTGACATGATCGTTTTCCAGTGTTGCAAAAGAGGCCAGGGATTGGTTGTGGCCAACCTACCGCAAGCTGATCAACAAAGTGGCCACCAGGTGGACGCTGCAATCATGGCTATTGAAATATTAATTTTTTTTTCCCACAAAGTCGTATCCCCACTCTTTCCCCACTGTTTCGAACGACGTGGCATGTCGCAGCCCATGGCACCATGATAAAAAGTGGCGGGTGTTGCCACTCACAACAACCAAGAAGCTGAGCAACGTTACCAACCTGGTCAGCCGGCCAATTCTGATCAGCTTCCACGTTTTATATTAACGCAGACCCATAATGATACTGTAAATTGTCCTTTTTGAGTGAAACTGTTGCGTTGGGAAATACACAACTGTGCTGTAGAGGTTAAAGAAGACAAAGTGATTGACACGACAGCTTCTCAGTGAATTGCTTGACGCGGATGTTGCCGCTTGTTTGTTGTGTTTTCTTGCCTCAAAACAACACCTGGCCACTGGTTACAGTCTCACCACCTGTCCGTCCGACCCACCATGCACACGCACACACACACACACACACACAAACACACCTGACCCAATAATTCACCAAGCAGCAATGTAGTGACTGCAGCGGCAGTACAGTACGCAGCTTTGTGCTAAAAATAAAAAGGTCACAGAAAGTTAAAAGAAATAAAACCTTTTAAAAGACACTCTAAATTTACGATGTTTTACATTTATGATATTTTATGCGTACGCAGTTCAAGCAGCTGACGCTCATAACAGTTTTGTAGTTAAGTGTGGATGGGGGAGGGGCCACGTCTTGGTTAAAAATCTGTTGGTGTCCTTTGTTTAAGTTTTTGGCTTGATTTTTTTTCTGCATACAAACAGAACAAGAGGTAGAAAACCCAAAGTGTTTATTGGAAACTATACCTTGTAAAAATGTACATGAAAGGCAGTGATTAATTACTGAAAATGACCAGCTAACCTGCTTCGAATTCCAGATCGGAGCCTGTCAGCCTGCTGTAAGGGCAGACCAAGAATAGAAATTAGTGCATTAGTCCACATATGTTTTAGACATTATGTCGGAGTCAGCAGCACCCACTTTCTGGCCCCTGCAGGGCGTTGGGTCCCGAGTTCCGGAAGGACTTCAGGTGATGAAATGTTCTCTGTGTCGGCTTTATTAGGGGTCTCCATGTTCGTTTTGCAACGTGCCCTCTCTGTGACCCAACATTTACTGTCCCCAGTCAGCTGTCTGTCTCTGCCAAGCCTAGAAGCCCTCCAACCCTCCCTCCCCCCAACCAACCAGCCTCACAATGACAAAATATCCTAAAATTGACAAGGAGGCAGCTTGAGAGATTGTTGAGACACAAAGGGCACACTAACTTTTCAGATGTCGTGGATCAGATTCGCACTCTTCTGCTGATGTCCGTTTTGGAAATAATTAGTTGGGTCAAAGGGTTAGAAGATGTTTTTTTTTTTTTTTTTTAGCTAATCACCATCACCCAAATATTTTGCACAAGAGTGCGTTACAAACCTAATGATCCTAATGATCACAAAAAAGAAACAAGAATTAAGTGTACCATGCAGGTTGTAACTGGATTTTAAAATTTGGTTCTACAAAATGAAATCAAAGCAAAGCCATGCTGCAGAAGTTTAGATGTAAAATATAAAACAAAGGCTTTCAATGCAAACTATGCAGCACTTTACAGAATCTTATCAGAAAGATCTGCAGGTCACAGGTTTGCAAAGCCCTCTGCTCTTTGACATGCGATGATGCATTCGTTTTCCCTTTCCAGAAAATCCCTCCTGGAGATATTTACACACCCCACTCGGATCTTTTTTTTTTTTTTTCCTCTTTAAGTGGTCTCTGGGTGGCCGTGGGACGGTGCCGGACAAAAGATAAATCTGCTCTGTTTTCACTCACAGGAAACAGCCGTGCTGACCAACACTTATCTCCACTAATCCATTATCCCACTCTGCATCTGGCTTCGCTGGGCCTCCATACATCTTCATTTTTGGACCTTTCACTGGGTCTGATCACACACCCGAACCTCCAATGAGCAGCTATTAATGAATTATAACCGCACAAACTCCTGCTTCTTGTTCACCTAACTTCATATGCTGAGCAAATTGGCCAAGAAAAACACAGAGGAAAGATTTGGAATGCGTTAACACCCAATGGATTCATGTCTCCTTCTGCTAGTTGTATGTGTAGTCTTTCAGAGGCGTTGAGTTCCTTCTATCTGTTGAGCTCCTATTTGGCACGATTTTGTAGCATTGGACAAAATCGTCCAGATTCAGCCTAGTCAGCTGAAAAGCCAAAGTTCACCGTCTTTCACCTACGAGTTCAGTCACTGCACAAACTGAAACAGCGACAAGCTAAAAAAGGTGCAAATGCTTCTCCGCATTTACAGCGTCAAAACGTCGCTGTGATGTTATTTCGCTAAACTGTTGTTGGTGTCCTGTAGCAAGCTGCGACACGTCAGCGTTTAACTAAACTCTGTCCAGGTCCAGTCAGTCGCTGAGTGAAACCCTTCCTGTCCTTCTCTGATCTTCTTTCATTGGAGAAAATCTTGTCCAGAGCTGATTAAACAGAGTTGAAAAGTGTTGACCTATTATCCTATTTTTGCCACAACTAACCCCCTCCCCCGCCTTCCTCCCAGACTCCCTGTCTCTCCGCCTCTTCCTCCTTAATGGGCTCTGATTGGTCCTACCATCGATGAACGCTGATCATTTCTTGTGTCATTTGAAGGTGGATTTGGTGGATTTGGGAGATTTCATGGACAGACCAGCTGCCTTACAGGACCTCACGCTGCTCTGAGGCACTGACACAAAACTACTTGCGTGTGTGTGTGTGTGTGCAGTTGCAAGTGTGTCAGCGCGTCCAGCGGCTGTAAATAAGTGAGATGTCACCTGCTGCTGCTGCTGCTGCTCCAGAGCGCTCAGCAGGCCGACTCGCCGAGCTGCGCTCCGCTCATAGCTGCCGCTGAAAGAGTTGGCTTGACTTTCACAACACGAGCAAATGATGGGCGCGCACGCATGTGTGTGTGTGTGTGTGGCAGGCGTATTTCATGGCTGTTACTGGAGAAGTACTTCAAAAGCACCAGTGGAATGTGCAACAAAGTAATACAACCACGCCGAGAGTCGTCGGCTTCCGCAGTCGCTACATCATTGATGTCAAACGGCCGGCGACCTGCTGTAAATACCGCAGAGGGCCGTGACACTCGGCCGCGGTCAGCACCTGTGGAGGGAAGACGTGTTTCTCTGTTAAAAATATATGATTGTAAAAAGAAAGAAAGAAATTGCGACATGTTGCAAGTGTATATATATATATATATATATATATATATATATATATATATATATATATATATATATATATATATATATATATATATATATATATATATATATATATATATATATATATATATATATATATATATATATATATATATATATATGTATATATATATATATATATATATATATATATATATATATATATATATATATATATATATATATATATATATATATATATATATATTATATATATATATATATATACATATATATATATATATATATATATATATGTATATTTCAAGTTGATTCTGAGCTTGTTTATATTCATTTGTACTAACCGAATACATTAAAGTGCTTTGACTTTGACTACATACATACATACATACATCACAGTAAACATATATAGATCCACACACACATACACATATATATATATATATATATATATATATTATTACACACACGCACGTATGCACACACACACACACACACACACACACATATAAGAGAAAGAAAACTTTACATTTTTGCATTTGCATTTATAGCCTTTGATTTTTATTCTTAAAGTGATTTCTCATTTTCTAATGTATAATACATCAATATATACTTTTCATTTAATTTATTTCTATTTAAATGTTATTTATTTAGTAATTTAAAGAATTTACACATTTTTTGAGAAAGAAAAAAATAAAACGATAGCCTCGCAAAGTGTCAGTAGTTGCCTCTTTGTTAATGCTTTCTGTGAAGCAGATCAGTCATCCAGCTCATCGATCAAAAATTGAAAGTTATAAGTGTGTATATGTATATATATCTTGTCCCCTTTGACATAACTAATTAGTCACCAAACTGACCTCAGCAGAATAAAGGGTGTGAATCTGTTCCATGACATCTCAAAAGTTAACAAGTCTTTTGTGTCTCAACAATATATTAAATCGATCGAGGATGATTTTGCAACCAGATGACTGAGCTGCTAACCGGACGGTGAGCATCAACACAGCTGAGTGCGTGAGACAGGTGCGGCCTGAATGTCCAGCCTTCAGGGTCTCTGCCATCTCCACCATGAGAGGAATCCCCGACTGGGACTGGGCATGAAGACAGGTAGAGACGCCATGTGTAAATTTGTCCCTGTCAGTGAAGCCTGCAGATGGAGTGCATTGTAGCGCAGAAATAGTGCACGCGTCGGCGCTGCTGAGGTATACTTAACACACTCCCCCCGCAAATAAATAAATAAATTATAATAATAACGTGACAGGAGTAATCAACAGGCCGTCTCGAATCCAAACCTTGGATCGTGACCCCGGCAAGGTCCCAGTGGGCCGGAACAATGGACCCTTCATCCAATCAAGACTTTTGAATCTGAACCTTTATGTTGCAGTTGGAGCGCCGCCCTGTCATTATGGAAAAAGAAAAAGCAATTTGTTTTTTATGCCTTAAGATTGGTTCAAAAGAGAGCGTTGCGCAACTGACAAATATTTTAATGTTTGAAATCCATCCATCTGTCACACAGAACAGCACAGAATTATCCTTTAAATTCATCTCGTTAGCGACATGGTCGCAACTCTCTCAATACTGTAGCTGCTGTATTTCATTTCTCCTTATTATTATCAAAGTTTTACTGAGTTCTGCGGTTGAAGCCAAAGGAAACTGCAGTCACTACCTTGCAGGTCAAGGCACCTGTGAAGATTGTTGTTCAATAGATTTGGTTGCTTAATGCAAAAACACAGTGGACTGATATGCAGCATCTCCACTTGCAGACTTGTGTTGTTGAACTTTGCACTTCAGTCCGGCCTTGGTTGCCACTGGCTCTGTGGGAATGGAGAGTCGTCCTGCAGCGCCTCACATTTACAAGAGGCAACGCCGGCCGCGTTTGCACTGTGGACGCAGGTTTTCCTCACAGAGCGCCACAAATATAACATGAAGCGGCTATTTTTAGTGCTCGTTGACAGGAAGCGCGGGCAGAGATGAGGGACTCAAACGTGTTGACGCACTAAATCAATATTTCAGTGGTGGCTTCGCACTGTGGGGGGGGGGGCTACGGGATCATCTGTGGCACATGACACATGACTGTTAGCGTTTCCTGTCCTCCTGCGTGTTTATGTCCTCTAATGTATTAATAGGTTGCAACTATTCAGGACGGAGCTCAGGTGTCGCCGTCGCTCTTACAAATTTGGCGACGCCTGAGCCAAAAAATATATCAACTAATGTATTATTGGTTGGAATCCAGTCCACCTGAGCTCACCTGCAGACCTGCTTCGCACCTGCCTGGCCTGCTGAGGCGCAACAATGCAGGGCCCGGATGGAAGTGCCAGCTTAGCAGAGATATAAACTGCTCCGGCACGTCAGTCAGCGTGCTGAGTGATGCAGTGACAAGTGTGCTGAGCGGTGAGGGAGGGGGAGGAGGGAGGAGAGGCACGATGACATAAGCAGCAAAGCACGAGGGCAACAAAATATCAGTGGAGCGACGCGAGCGCGCCTCATCGATCGCGTGCCTCGGTGGTGAGGCTGACCCGTTTGGACTGCTGACACAGGAAGGTGTTTGTCCACGTGGTCGTGGTCCAGCGTCACGTTGCAAACTGGAAGCAGCTCGCAGGTTCCCTCGCCCGTCGCCAGCTTGTCTTTTCTAGTCACGTCGCCGAGACGTCGGCGAATATTGCACGTAGCGTTTCGATCGGAATGCGGCCGAAACCAGAGGGAGAAAACACAGCCTTGACCTTTGACCTCTTGCGGTTTTTGCCAGTGATTAATAGTTGATGGTTTCTTACATATGCATCCGTATTGCCTTTGACCTTTGACCTCTTGTATTTTCTCAGTGATTTATAGTTGATGGTTTCTTACTTCTGCATCCGCTTTGCAATATTCATCATCATCATCGTCAGTGTCTGAGACATTGCCGCAATTCGCAAGTCACATGACACTTGTGATGGCTGAGCTGTTTGGATAAACTGCACTGTGACATGTCATTGAAGAGGCTTGTACTTCCTAAAATACATATTACATGATGCCAATGGACAACATTTTCTGCAATTATTAGTTTGAATTGATGAAGGTAATTTATTCTCACTTGCGCTGGTGTTCACTGATTGGTGTAATTATGGTAAAATGCAATCAGTGAATTATTAAAAACACAAACCATTTGCATATCATAATTGATATGTCATGCATTAAATTATTTAAGTTTTAATTTGTGGATTTGTGGACTTTGAGTTTCAAATTTGTGAGTTGCATCATGGGACGGATCACATGTTTTTTCTCTAAGCGGTCATTAATATTTGACTAGTTATTCATTTTATAGATTTAGATTATAACTTTTTAAATCAATTAATGCTCCCAATCAAATCCTCTCCACCTGTTGCAGCTCTTCTGTGTCCTTTCACTCCTGTAGTGAAAGTCCCTAACATTCACCACTTGGTGGCAGCATTGAACCGTTTATCGAATGTTCCTATTTTGGCGCTGGATGGTTCTTCTTCTCCTCAGCCATGGTAAATAAATGTTGCCAGTGCAACGCAGCGTCATTCCAACACGCTCAGGTCAGCGTCTGAGAGGTTCAAAGAAAGATTTTTTTTTTTTTTTAATTCATTTTATTCTTGATTTGCTGCCTCTCTTCCGGAGGTTTCACAAATTAAGGTCACACGCGACGCATCGGCTGCTCATAATTTCTTTAATTCGCTTTTTTGAACCCTGTTATTCCATTCATAACAGTATTACGGATTTTATGCACATTTAAGAAAAAAATAAAAAAAATAAATGCCTAAAGTATATCTCATGTTTTTCAAAGGCCTTCTCTTCGTCTCGCAGCTAATGCCCATGGAAATTAGTTATTATTTATTATTTATGTAATTAATAAATTCCAATACATATGACTTGCACCGATGTCTTTGATAAATAAAACACCAAAGCCGCGTCTTCATTTCATTGACAAGCTGATTGAGTTAAATGGTATTTTATTTATGTTCGTCTTTTTTGCCTTTCACGGATAAAATCATTTTGACTTTTAATTATTTTCTTTGTAAAGGTGCGACAGCCCATTGTTGATTTATACCAAAATATCATATAGATGACCGGCTGTATCGACCAGATGGATTGGGAGTCGCGTACTGACGGGTAAAGACGACTAAATAACTATCCTTATAGGGGTCACACCCGGTGTACATGCATTTATTTTCTTTAAAAGTGTGCGGAAATTATGTTGGCAGAAGAGGAAACCAGTGCTTCTGTTTTTTTCAAACTCATTTTATTAATTGATTTTTTTTAAATCATTATTATTATTATGTATGAATCTTTACATTGTCACATGTTTTCACTTAAAGGTCATTTGTGCTCAGTTAAATTTTGCAAAAGTCACATTTAGTGGAAAATGATTGTATAATTTAAATTCATATAAATAACATTTAAGACATAAATTGTAAATAAAAAGCAGTTTTCCTCCTCCGGTTGCTCATGAAACCACATCTCGGTTGCAATAAAACAGAATTAGCAGGCCACAGTTGAAAATAAAGCTATTTTATTGTCAATGCATTCAACATGATTAGATAAACTATCAAGTAGTAAATTTCCGCAAAAGGAAGAAACACTGAAACTATTCCCCACTGACACAAAATATTACACTTTGTATTTCAAATAAAACAGATTATGTACACCGTAATAGACTGCATCTTAAATCAATATCATTTCATAGTACATGCACTCTGAATTATAGCCTGATGTGATTTCCCAAACTTGAGTCCGTTTTCAACGTCGACATGAGGGGGGAAGAAACCTTCGCTGCGTTTTCAAAACGTGACTTGTGACTAACATCTGCATTTCCTCTCTATATTTGCAATTATATGATATAAAATACAACTTACTGTACATTTACACATATCTAAATCTTCCCTTATTCTCAAACTTTAAGTGCTTCATAAATAGATTCATTTTTGAAGTTGGAATGCATTTGCATACACCCAGGACAGGACATTTTTTGTACAGGGGAACAAAAGTAAACATACTGAAAAAAGTGGATTCGGAGGATCATCATCGTCCAAAAGTGAAAACAAGTGCAAGGGGTGTCGGTGTGTCTTTATCTCCAGTCGGATGCCTTTTTTAAATTATTTTTCTTTAATCCAGGTGTGGCCAAAGTCCCTCCTTAGTACAAAAACAAATGTTCCCTCCAACACGAGTCTTTGAGAGTCAGTTATGGGAGGTCATGTGACGTGACAGATGATGCCGCTCCCGGAAGGACTCGTTGCAAATGGGACACTTGAGCTTCTCCTCGCGCCGCCGCTTCACCAGGGGCTCCATGGCGAACTCCTTTTTGTGGTGGGAGCGCATGTGGTAAACCAAGTCCGAGGTCATGCGGAAGGAGGCGTTGCACTTGGCGCACCAGTTCTGTGCCGGCAGGCAGAGCGAGGTGAAGGATGGCGGCAGCAGGGTGAGTGCCGACGGCATCTGCAACTGGATGGGACCACCGGAGCTCTTGGGCCAGAAGGCCGTGGCGTAGACGAAGGGGTTCTGCTTGGCCATGCCGCCCGGCACAGGGCAGTTGGCGCCCAGCTCAGCGCCCTGCAGCTTGGCGGCGAGGTGGTCAGCTTGGTAGAGTCTGCTGGAGGTGATGGTGTCGCCCACCGCCGGGTGGCAGTCCAGCAGCTTGGGCGGCATCACCAGCGGGGAGATCTGGGGGAAGGAGGAGGAGGAGCGCGACGGCTGGCTGAAGGCACTCTTCCTCTCGCCGCTGCCGCTGTTGCCCTCGCCCTGCTGGGCCACTGAGGTGAAGGCGCTGCCCATGGGCGAGGCCTGCGGCGGCTGGGTTTCCGACAGCACCTGCCGGATATTGAGGTGCTTCTCCGGCGGGTTGCTGCTGGGCCGTCCACCGTCTTTGTTCTCGGAATTGGAGCTGGGCAGGTTTTTGTTGCCACCGCTGTGATGCTTCAGGTTCTGGCCCGACTTCTTGACCTCGGTGAAGGCGCTGCGCTTGCCCTCACCCGGCGGCGGCACCGAGCCAGTGGGGGAGAAAGACCTGTGGTTCTCCTCCAGGCCGTAAGCGCCTCTGTAGTTCTGCGCCGACGTGGCCAGCTCGTCTTTGGATTTGGCCTGCGGGTGGCTCGGCGCCCGGCACTCCCGCTCCTCCATTTCGGAGAACTTCCTCTTCCCCGAGCTCAGATCACTGCAGACCTCGGCCTCCTTGTCGCTGGGCGGGCTGGTGCGGTTGTTCTCCAGGTCCCTGGCCAGGTTGTGAAAGTCCGTGGATGGTTTGTTGCCATCCGGAGGGCTGCCGAAGCCCTCGGGGCGGCCCAGCTTGGGGCTGGTCCTGGTCGGGGTGGCGTTTGGTCGCTCTGCACCGCTCTCTTTGCTGGCCTCCTCGTCGGCCCCCGTGATGCTCTGCAGTCTTTTGGTGCAGCGGAACCGGAGATGGGCCAGAAATGGGAACTCAAACTGGAACCGCTGGCTGCAGTCTGGACACGAGTAGTGGGATGAACCTGGGAGGAACGCAAGGAATTAGCTTGGGGGGAAAAAATCCACATTTGTCGTGGTAGAATTTCAACATTTCATTAGGGTTCCATTACAAACATGGTGTTTCCCAAACTTACCTTTGCCTTTAGCAGGAGCTCTGCTGGAGCTGAGCAGCAGCAGGTCAATGAGGTCTTTGCCGTACCACACCAGCAGCTCCTCGTCCTTCTCAATGCGGCGCAGCGATCGGTAGAAGAGCTGCCCGTTCTTCACGTAGGCCTCCAGGTTCTGCTCCTCTTTGTCCCTGGCCGACTGCACGAGCCGCAGCCACATCAAACCCTCCGAGGTGCTGTTGGCTGCTGAAGTGTCCACCTGCATAGGCAAACAGTGAGCTATATTTACATTGTTGCAACATTATTTATATGTATTATACATTTTGTGTAATGGCAGTAATCATTGTGGGGCTTGATTTATTTGATTAATATTGAAATAATTATAATTTCAACTGCTTTTATATTTTTAATTGAAAGTTATAATTAAAGCAAGAAAAGTTGGATGTCGACTACTGATTTAATTCAATAAAATATAATAAAAATGAATACATTTAGAAATTGGCATTTTACCAATTTATTTTGACCTACAAAATTTAAAATCTTTTTCTCAAGCAAGATTTTCTTGCACTTCATTTAAATATTTGTTTAAACTGAAAAAGCAACTGCAGCTAATCTTATTTCTGGACAAATTGTCATGCATTTCACGGAATAGCCTTTTAACGTTGTGCAAATTAGCTGACGACCATTAAGTCTCTGTTGGTATTTTTGTTGATCGTTATGGAGACTTTGGCGTCGCAATAAACGATGAGCATAAAAGGATTAAAAAAAAAAAAAAAAAAAAAAAAGGTCAAATCAAAGCGATCCCTCGTTGAAAACAGTATAATTTCCTCGGCAACACGTCAAAGCAAAGTGGTTAAAGTGGTGGCGGCCGCTCACCCTGAAGATGTAGGGTGCTGTGCGTTTGTCGGTGGACTTGAGCGCCACGAAGGCGATGCTGTCGTACAACGACGTGTGGCTCAGCACGCACGGCCCGAAGATGGCGTTCTCCGGGATGTCACACGTGGTGTAGACGCTGGTGAAGATGTCCGTCAGACACTGCTGCACCGCCTTGGCGTCTCCGTCCCACACCAATTTCTGAGAGCTCGACTCCTCCATGGCCCTGCGCACACACACGCACACATGCAGGAGACCGTCAGGCGTGTACGTGGTTGTGAATGTTTGTGTTTTAAAAGGGGAAAAATATATACTATAATGATAATAATAATAACAATAATAACAACAATAATAATAATAATAATAATAATAATAATAATATATGCATATGTATATGTATAAATATATATTTTATATATATATTTGACTTATTGAAATGTGTTCTTTGTTTTTTTTTTTTAATCTACTTGGTTAAAAAAGCCAAAGCACATTCAAAAGGCTCGTTTGTGGATTTTCGCCTTCAGTCTCTGTTGATGGAAAATAAATCTCTTCCTGGACAGATTGGCAAAACCAGCTGTCAGGGGCGTCATTAGGGGCCCATTCCCTTTTTCCCCCTCTCCTCCCATTTTTGGCCAGACTTTCTAATTAATTCAAACCCCATAATAAGTGGCGGAATATAGTAATAATGTGGTTTAACGTGTAAATTTAAAACATTCAAATAAAACATATAACCTATCCCCTATATATTCGCAATATTTTTTAAACAAAACTATTTTATTATTATTATTATTATTATTATTATTATTATTATTATTAGTAGTAGTAGTAGTAGTAGTAGTAGTAATAGTAGTATTATTTGCCTCCACAGCTCTATTATTGAGTGAAAGTGCTACCCTATAATAATAACAATAATAATAATAGTGATTAATCAATAGTCTTTCCCAGACAATTGATAAAATTGTTTTCCTTTAATTTTTTACAAGAAAAATAAAAGCCGAATTTCTCAAATGGAAAGCTGCATTTAGCCTCGCTAACCACCGTGTTGTATCGGTGTTATTTTCTCTTCCTCCGGACCTCAGCAGCTCCGTGTCTAATGGCTTTCAAGTGGCCGCTCAAAGTCAGTGATTGCCGTCAGCCTTCCTTCCTTCCTTCCATCCATCCTTCCTCCCTCTCCTTTTCTGCCGTACACACGGCAGCGTAACGCCGCCTCATTAGCATAATCCGCCACGTTCCCCTCTGAGACTGTAATTAAAGCAGCAGGACCAGTTAATTATTTCTTTTCTCCCCTTTTCGAACCGCTGAATGTGTGTTTAGGCGGCTGCGCCGCTTTGCACTCCTCCCTTTGCGCCGTTTAAAAGGGCTGCAGCAGGCAGGGGAAAAAAGAACCGTGCACGGAGACCGCAGCTGACGGCCACTGAGGGTTGGAGCCATAAATTACCAGCAGAATAGTGAATACTGCTATAGAAATAAAGAAATAAATAAAAAATACTAGGGGGAGAAATCGGCTGTGAAAGCTCTGCTGCAGAGAAGCAAATCAGGCCTTAAACAGAATGTCTCAATATCTTCAATATTAAATTCTAGTTCAGTTGAACCAAATCTATTCTAGCACTTTAAAATAAAAATGCAAAAAAATTCTACACACTTGCCATAATAAATTACTATTACTCTTCTCCCCCATTTCAGCTATTCTGCGTCTAATTTAGATTTCTCTTTCCCCGAAATCGTTCATCCCACAGCTGCGGACACTCAGCTTTGAGTTCAGGAAAAAGGAGCACAGGCAAAAAAAAAACCCCCAAAAAAAAACCCCACACACACAAAAAAAAACAATTAATTAAAAAGTTATTTTATTTTATTTTTTTATTTTAGCAACAGGAGGAAGCGAACTGAAATCTGATTTAAAGAGTTGATGTGGGCAGCAGCACCACGGTGACTCAACGCTGCCAGTCAAAGCCACGAAATTATTATTATTATTTTAAAATTAGATTAGTTACGGTAAGAAATCTAAAATAATAATAATAATAATAATAATAATAATAATAATAATAATAATAATAAATAAAAAATAAAAGAAATTCTAAATGTGTGGATTTGGAAACTTTACCAAGTTATTAACAGGTGCTAAAAGGTTTATTTTTGCGCACTGTGCTGTGGAGAACCTTCCCATAACGATGCGCTGCGCTGCGCTGCGTTGGGGACCGAGATGTGATTTTGTCTCTTTTCAGCCTCAGTTTTGCTGGAGCGGCTGTACAAACAGCAACCCGGTGAACCGCTATTATTCTGGTGATAAAGCTGCGGTGGTTGATGCCGGCCAGCAAAACGAGCCGGAGTACCGAGTGTCACCCACCAACTGGGGGTGGGAGGGCGATAGGAAGGGGAGGGGGGGTTCACCCATCTGCTGAAGCTGTGCCATGCTGGAAAAAAAAATCCTGCCCTAAATCATCCCTGTGGCTCAACTGCTGGGGCGCATCTGCGTCGCGTTTCCCCTTCAACCTTCAACCTTCACCATTCTTCCTTCTATGTGTTGTTAGATTTTTAAGCGCCTGCAGGATGTGGCCGCAATGTGCCATGCGAAGAAAAAAAGAATCCCTCCACCACCTCCACTCTCAAACTATCCGCGCATACACACGCACACACACACAAACCTACCTTTCCGTCGACGAGGCGGCTGCAACAATAATCCACAAGAAGAAGCGACGATTCAAAAACCAGCCGGAGAATTGGAGGCAGAGAAAAACAGCCCCCGAAACAGGCGGTGAATGAAAAAACAGGGGGGATTTGATAGAGGAGACGCTGCTGCTGCTGCTGCTGCTGCTCCGCGCTGTCAGAACATCGCAGTGTGTGACCCCCCTGCGAGCTCTACCGCCGCCGCTGCTGCTGCTGCTGCTGCTGCTGCTGAAAGTGACAGTGATGCTGCTGCCGCTGCTGCTGATGCGAGTGCAGCCCGGGCGGGGTGGAGAGAGCTGCACGGATAAAGGGAGGAACCGAGAGAGAGAGGGAGAGAGAGAGACAGGAGAGAGAGAGGAGGCGTGCAGATGGGGCTGGGGCCCGGTGCTGTGGCTGACTGGCTGACTGGCACACCGACACACACTTTTTGTTTGCGCCACATAATCTACCCAATGAGGCGTGTCACTCCGCGTCTCCTCCCTTTAACTCTTCACTGGCCCACTGTCATCTGACGCGATTTATGCGCGAGCGCTGAGGGGATAGAGACACCCACCCACCCCCCACCCGCATTACCCCCACCCCACTCTATCCCAACACCACCCACCATATCCCCCACCCACTCCTTCCCATTATTATTGAAATTCTAATCACAATAGTTGGTGGATGTGTTGGAATAAATTGGCGTTTAAAGATTTTGTTTAGAGGAGAAATTAAACAGAAATCACAAAGATCATGTTTGTAATAAGAACAAACATGGAATGGATTATTATTATTATTATTATTATTATTATTATTATTATTATTATTATTAAGAGTAATAATAATAAATGAATAAGATTAATAATAATAACTTTCACGCTACAATTTCCACAATAGTTGATCAAAGCTATTATTTCAATTCAAACAACTACCCGAATTAAATTGTGACTACATTCATGACTTCATACTATTATTTAAATGGAGCTCCTCCGTGGTCCCTCCTCGCTCCGCACCGGGCGATCCCGGGTCTCGGCAGCCTTCCGCAGACCCCCGCAGCCCGGGTGTCACCGCTGCCGCTGCTGCTGCTGCTTGCTGCCGTGCACACTAGGTGCACTGTGTCGGAGCTCATTTAGGGGGCGCCAGTGTATAATTTGCATTGAGTGAGCGCTGTGACGCGACGGGCAGGGGAGATGGAGGAGAGCGGGTCAGGTACAGCGAGTGATCCGCAGGATCGTTGAGACTGTCAGGGATCGACCTCAGTGAAGCAGTGAAGTGACTGATCGGATCAGATTGTATTTTCCTCTTCTTAAAAAAACATGTGGTGGGGGTTTGATATTTCTCTGGGCTGATTTCAACAAAGCATCTGATATTCACAGAAAGAATGAAAAACAGAATTTTTCCTGGCAAGCCACAAATCATGATGCAACAACAAAACTGTAATAATGGGTTTTATCTTTTAATTAGAATATAGTCTGGCTGGGGAAATTATATTATATTATATGTTTTCATTTAAACCCTATTTTGACGCATATTTATTTTTGGCTTTGTTATAATTTCTGCAGCAAAGCAGGAAGGGGAGCTTTTAATTTGTGAGAAACAAAAACACACAAATGACTGAATTTTTTTTTAATTTAGCGAGGTATCCCTCCACATTGTCATTAGTTTATTACGCAGTTCATGACAATGTTTTTTTGTTTTTGTTTTTTGTTGTTTGTTTTTTTGCAACTTTGAGCCACTTCAGTCACACGGCTACAGAAGGAACTGGAGGTTAAAGGTCAAGAGCAGCTATAATAAAAACCACCAATAAACCACATGTAGACTCCCTCTACAAAGACCCGAAAGCAACGTGTTATTTTTCAGGGAAGTGCAGCAGGTCAAGGTGCTGCATTTAAATCCAATTTGGTAAAATTATTTTGAGCCTAAACTCATTACAAGTTGCAAAGTGACACAAAAACACAAGACATGAAATTAAAATAAATTCAAGATATTTTCAATAATTTAAAAATAATGTATTGATCGAGCATAAAAGATTCATTTGTTCACCCGGGAAACCTTCTTCTGTGTCAGCGGTTTTATTGTGAAATTCTCTCTTCGGAGGGATGATATTCCTCCCACATTGTCCGCTCATTAACAAAAAAACAATTGACAGATGCAGTGTGATTACAGTTTTAAATTTGGGAAGATCAACTCAAAGCATCCTGTCATGGACTGAATTATCAGTGTGTACAGCAAACAAAAAAATTGTGGAGCAAGAATAAATTCACACACACACACACACACACACTCTCACACACACACACACATACTTGTGAATGATAGAATTTCGTTATCACAGTTTGTTTGTGGCCGCTGCTGCCTTGTGGCGTTTATTAAAAGGCATGACTCAAAAAAGATCCACTCCAGATTTTTTAAAATTGTTTTATGATACAATTTATTTGCATGTATTTATCATTCAAAAAAAAAATCAATCAAGTGCCACATTTGATCATCCATGTAAAATAATTTGTCTGCAGAGTGTTTATTTTATGGAAAAACCATCGGATCATTGTAACCCTTTAACCCTTTTCAGTTTTGGGGTGTTGGAGGCACTTAAAGGGCCAGTGCAAAACATTTAAATGCACCTGTTTAATGCATCAAAATCTCCAGTTGGATCTGCTCAGGTTAAAAGTAAACCATTTATTGCAATCTGCATTCCTGCCATTAGGTGCTACTAAATCTTAAACACTACTGTAGGTCAGGAGTGGGTAAACTTTTAAACTGGTGGGTCACAATGGGTTCTAAAATTTGACACGGGCTGGAGCAGCACCAGGTGGATGGAGTGTTTTAGTGAGCCACCTCATAGGAAGAAAAAACACATCATATATCACATCATGGGATATGTAGAAAACATGTTGCTTTAATGTCTATTTAACATTAACAAAGCGTTACAACAAAATATCTGTCTTTGAAGTGGCACAGTGTTTAAGCTCTTTATTGAAATGACTCTGAAAACATTGATGAAATACAGCTTTTGTATCACTCACTTACTATTGATATAATTTCTTTAAGTTCAACGGGCCAGAAAGCTTAATGGCCCTCGGGCCATAGTTTGCCCATCCCTGAACTAGGGCCTTCAGTGTGACGTTAGAAACAGTGTTCATGTTAATGCCTGTTTGTAAGACGTCCTGCTGGATCTCTCGTCAGCCTTATTCCAGCAGGGGTGTGAGGTCACTTCCTCCTGAGCCTCGGACACCTTTTAGTTTCCGCACAACTAGAAAAACAAACCAAACAAAACAAGAACTTAGGCAAAAACTGACCAGGAAACGACGACACACAACCTCACAAGCCGTTGCCCAAGCATTTCCTGCATAAGCCAGTTGAACTTCCTGTCAGCTCTGCTGAATGAAACAGCCCGTGCAGTGCGCAGGCCTGAGCCCCGACTGCGATCAACTCCCCGTCGCCGTGCAACATCTTGCGGCTGCGATCTCGTGCACGAGTGCATCAGCGAGAGCGAGATGAAAAAGACTGTGACGGCACCACATCTCTGTCAGCCGCCATGCTTTAATATTCTTAACACTGTACAAACCCGATCAAAAATCCTTGGAAAAGTCAAACTTTTTTTGTCTTTCATCTCCTTGTGGTGACAAAACGCCGAGCCGAGCCGCAGTGTGACGCCAGGGCCACAACAAAAGCCTTCTCACCTCGGGCCGCAGCCGAGTGGCAGCGCTGCGCCCGGGACGCTCTGTCGCCGAGCGCCGCCTCATGAAATATGCGGCGTGCAATTTCTGTAGAGAAGAGCTTCTTAGAGAAGAAAAAGGAAGATAAAAGGTGCATTGATCTGGGACGGGTCAGCACATTGGAAACACAGTCAGTCAGTCACCAGCACGTTGTTGTTGCTGTTATTGTGGCTGTCACTGCACTTTGATGGTGTTTGTTTTTTTGTTTTTTGTTTTTTTTAAAGACCCAACATGTCCACATACACACTCAATGTGAAGCCAGACAGACACACAAACTAAAATACAGTGAAAAACGGGGCTTTTAATTTCTCTTGGGTTTTTAATGAACGTGTGAATCTGCTGAACACCTCAAATTTGGACAAAAAAAAACAAGAACATATTAAAATATTTAAAGTGATGGCATTTGAAAAAAAAGGTTTTAATTAACTTTAACAATCCTCTCGTATTTTACAAGTAATGGATGAAAGACTTTTTGATTTCAACCTCGATATATTTGCACTTTAAGAAAACTTGCAGAATATTTGTGTGATATGATGATTTCTTGAATTTTCTGTCTCACTCTCTTTCTCTCTCTCTTCTCCTCTCTCTCTCCCTCCCTCTCTCTTTTCTAATCTATGTACCACGCTGGTCTGAACCCCCTCACCGGCAGTTAATAATAAATGAAAAAACAAGCGCGAGCGATGCTGCTTCCTTGTCCAGCTCGGCATCCTCGGCGGGCACGCACGCTCACATTCACACTCACCAGTGTTTTCAGCGCTCGCCGCGGCTGTGACACCAGAGTCGCTCTGTTGGCGTGGAGAGCCTGAAGTGAGATACGACCTGCAGACACTTTTACTTCCTGCTGGTGCCGCCGCATTTGAGAGCATTTTAAACATAGAAAAAAAAATCAGAAAAAAGAAGAAGAAGTCAAAGGTGACGAGTTGTGTCCTCACTCATTCATCTATTTGTTTTGGTTTTGTTTTACAGATAAAATGTTGCTGATTTTTTTTTTGGGGGGTTGAGATTTTTAGATTGTGCGAGAAAATATGAAAAAAAAAAAAAAAAAACAGATAATGGGGCGATGTGTCCTCTATATTCTTGTAGTTTTTTGCTTTCATAGCATCAAATACTTTTTGATGGTATGGAAACACACACACGCACACACACAAAATTTTAACCAAATATAAGAAGACACACAATAATAACTAAGTAACCAAATCAGCCACAGGAGGTCACTGCAACAGACAACAGCAAGTGACAAAGTGACAAAGAGCTTCAGAGTCTCGAAGCTCAGAGTGTCGGAGGAGGAAAAGTGAGACGAGGAGTGACTTGCAGCGTTCATGAGGTGCCGCCACCGCCGCAGACCTTTCAGTCTCTTTCCAACGGAGGGCAGGAGAGGCGAGGGAAGAGGAGAGCAGCCACTTCGAGGGGGAAGCACCGCTTCACACGTGGCCAAGTTTGGCAGAAGAAAGGAGAGACGCGCACACGGCGGGGGACGAAGGTGGCCAGAGCTCCGCAGGCAAGACGAGAACATCTGGAGTCCTCCTCACATGTTCTGGTCCAACTGACGCTAAGCTGGACCTTGCACGTGTTCGGATGGAGAAGTCAAGACTGCAGCTGCCACAAGGTCAAAGTGCAGTCATCACAAACAGCCCATTAGCACAAGTGGGGTTTTTTCTCCATTTTCTGAAGAAGTGCAGCAAGCAAAAGAAGCAGACAACAAACTTTTCTCATTGACGGAATAGAGACACACTTTCTGCACATCAACACCAACCTGATGCTTCACCTCCATCCTCCTCAACTTCAAAATGTCTTCAAGTAGAGTAACGAATAAAAATAAACTATAGTCTATTTTCTACCTGAGGTATAAAACTTAAAAAAATGGCCATTTTTGGAGAGTTCCAAAGTGATCGCAGACAGTTTATCATCACTTCATCTGGTGCTTATTTGGAAGAATGTTCCAATGTTCTACACGTGAAAACCGAAAAAACAAGTTAATTATTATTAGTGATGATTCTGTGTGCAAAGTCAGATCTCTCTGTGCGCTGCGGAGGTCAGCGGGTGCAGCGGATCTCCTGTCTTCAGCTCCGTCTGTCAAAATCTCTCCCTCAGACGGCCGCAGATTCAAAGAGACACGGCGATGAGCCACATTCCAGCGGGTAGCGCCCCCTCCCCTCGCCCCCCGCTACCACAGCATCTCTCTGGTTGCTTCTCACTCCGTCACACATGCAGCGTCCCGCTGCCAGACGCGCTGAACAGAGCGCCATTGTTTTCCTCCAGCACGGAGGACGGTTCCCTTTTAGACGCCGAATCTGTGACCTGCAAATTTATGTCCCGGCGTGTAATGGATGGGCCTGACAGCTGCGGGGGGGAATGTGCGAAGTGCGAGATGGACTCGGTGTCGCTCACTGCCGGCTTCGGAGGATTTTACTAATAGTGGAAGAAAAATGGACCGTGCACAAACAAACAAAATGTATTCAATCAAAAGTCCTTTGGGTCCGCGTTCAATACATCTTCTATCACGTGACGCCCCAAAAAATGTTTCTTCTTGAAGTTTGTTTCTCTTTGATTCTCATTCACTCTTTTCAAACAGCATCACTCACTCGCTTGCCATTCACGTGTTTTCACTCGAATGAAAATGTAATTGGCCACTTAAAAATGAAAATTCTGAAATAGCCGCTTTCAGCTGCTCTTCTAGCTGGCAAAATATCATGGAATGCATTTTACAGGATTACAGGGTTATCCTGTAAACAGGGTTATGTCTGCAGGTATTTTGTCATGAATTTACAACACTTGCTTGCAAACACACTTCATGAAAAAATCAGCAAATCAGCCATTTGAAGCTGTTTGTTTTTTAACTTTTCTTAAACTGAACAATATAAGCACTGATATATTGGGATAAACTGTGATAGCCGGACTTTTTTTCACCACATGAAATGAAATAATTATAATGAGTCTGTTCCAAAATGGAACAAAATTAGTCCCTAATGCAAATAGTTTAAACCCTTAGTTGTAATCTGACGATTTTAGATACAAACATAGCGGACGCATGACAATGGCTTTCCACACTGGCAGTAATTCCCACATTTAGCTTTGAGTAAAGCAACCTGTTTAATCCCTCGCACTGCGCGTTAAATTAACTCGTCGTCCTCCTTGATGACATCAAAAGGTTCGAAAAGAAGCCAGAAAAAAAATGGGTAGAGGGGGGAAAACGAGGGGGGAGACTGAACATGGGGGGAGAAAATGGGAAGGAATGAATTAATAATGAGCCACTTTTATACCGGATCCAGCGATTATACAAATGGGGGAAACGGCCAAAAAATATTCTGTATGGCATATGGCACTTCAGCTGCCATATGTGCCAGTTTTCACAAAAATTGGCAGTGACGTCCACGATGGTCAGTGGCAACTGCCAAAAACACAGCGAGGCCTGAACAGAGGGAGAGTGAGGGAGCGGGAGAGAGAGAGAGGGAGAGGAGGAGTGTGAGTGGCGGTGAAGGTGGGAGTGGGGGACGGGGGGCTTCAATTGCTTTGTTGGCTGGCCTCAACTCTTCCCTCCGCAGCTTCAGCTGCTCTCACTACAAAGACAGTCAGAGGCAAAGAGTTGGTGAGCAAGTGACGAGGGGAAGGAAAGAAAAGTCACCGAAAGAAGACAAGGGTTCTTTGGTTCGCTGGTTCAGTCGGTCCGAGTCGGATCCAGGACCTTAGTTCTCGTTGTTGTGTCTGTGGGTGCTGCTTGTTGCGTTTGATTGGCAGCTGGGTCTGGCTTCCACCGTGTGTTACGGTGTCCCACCACATCTGGAGAGCAATTAAAGAACAGAAAAACACAACAATAGGCAAACTCATCCAGTTATGATTGCGGTGAATGGATTTGTAAAGGTGTGAGATCTGGCGATAGGTGTTCTTTCACAAGTTCTTGTTTTAAAGATTCTCATTTTGAAGAGCCCCCTTGGAAAGGTTTGATATTAACAGCAGAAACTGGAACCAAGTTCTTTCACAATGCAAACGTCCTCTGTGGAACCAATTTTAAACTGGTTCTGCAAATAAGTATTTTTGGAGGCAGTGTACAAGAAAAAACAAGCAGACTCACATCCCAAGCTGCAATGAAACTAACCCCAGTGTGAATGCACAGGTGTAGTGTCTAGACTGGTCTGCAGATAAAACCATTCAGAAGGTCCCTTTATTGCTGGGAACTGCCGTCAAGCTCTGGAGCTCACAAGAATCCATGTCATGATGGACAAATTCAGTTCTTCCTCCAAGTGAACTGTGTGTTTCTTGTGTCACAATGTCTTGAGGGAGACCACCTGACATGGTATTTGGCCCATTCCAGTTTCCGCACCACCTATTTCCATGACCTATAATTCTCTAATGATGGGGACTGCTTTCTTTAGTGTCTGTGCTTGAAATACTGAAATTTCAGGTGCCTCTATATTGAAAATACTTCCTGGCCTCTATTGTTGGGATCGCTCGCACAGTTCCAGGTTACAACTACAGAGATCGCAAACAAATCAGCGATCTAGCTTATTATATTTGGCGACAGCAACCCTGCGTTCCGTCCTGCAGTTATTCTGGGAGCAGTCCAGGCACCGCATCCTGACCAGCGAGCTCCCGACTCAGTAATCTGCATCCTTCCAGGCAGAAATGTTTTCTTGCTGCTCCCTGAATGGACGCGGCGTGCCAAACAACCGCCAACTTTCCCTTCTGTGGCATGTGCGCGCTTCCAAGAGTGGAGTGACATCAGCGTTTCCAGCGTGCATTTTGCTGCGATGCTTCTGAGAGGAACCTTTTCTCCAAACCTGCGCCACCTCTGGCTCAGACGAGCTGCCAGAGGCGCTCAGAGCTGAGCTGAGCTGAGCTGAGCTGCCATGGCAGGGCCTAATGTTCCAGGTTCCTTTGCCCCGGGGGCGCACGCCCTGACGGAACCCAACCAAACAACAACACACACTCTTTTTTTTTTTGCGAGGAGAGCTGCACGTCTGCCGCTGTCTGGGTTAGAAGAAGCTTCTGACTCCTCCCACTGCTCCACTTGGCTCTGCTGCCCCATCACACGTAAGTGGGATTGTGTAAACGGTTTATATTCTCCAGATGCGGAACGTGTGTTTGTGTATATTTGTTTTGCAAACATAAGTTTCGTCTGAATTTTTCACCACCAAATTTACAAATGCTTTTAATGTGTAGATGCTGAAAAATCAACTTCTACGTCAGCGTGATTCACCATTTTTCCCCTTTCTCCACAAATGGAGGCATTGTTGCAATAAGTTCAACCCATATTTGAACACCCTGTATGGATAAAACCCAACAGTGTTCATGATAATCAGCTACTAATGAAGTTAATTAAGAGGCTTCTGCGCATATTTTAATGAAGCAGAAAGGAATAAAGGGGATAAAACATGTAATATGGACGAGGGTCGTCCTGGAGGAGGGTCTGTCAGCGGCATCAGCTCATCGCCTCTGTTACAACCCCCCTCGTCCCGGCCTCAGTGAACATGCAGCGGCCCAGGACGGCTCTGGAAAAGACAATCACAGTCAAAGGCAGCAACAGTAAACACACGCAGCCACGTCCTGGTGGGATGCCTACAGCGAGCCCAGCATGTGTGTGTGTGTGTGTGTGTGTGGCCGAGTCCCTGCACTGGGAGAGCTCTGCGTTCCATAAGTGCATCAAAGTTTCATTTCAAAGAGACAAAAGGCACACGGAAGCAGGAGGGGAACTCTGGGAGGGAGCCGGTTTGGCTGACAGACAAAGATGAAAAGAGGACAATCAAAATTCCTCATTCAGGGTGGAGGGTTTTTGTTGATTCATTTATTTGTTTTTTCAGAACCAGACCAATCAAGGGGGACGCGGGGGAAATGACAAGAGCGATAGTTTCCCGGTGCTAATGAGCTGATTGGACCACCACATGAAAGCGCTTCGTGTGAAGGGGACGTCCACTGCAGACGCTCAGGAGCAGCAAGTGCAAAATTACAATGAGGAGCTGCGGAGATGTTGGAGCGCAGACGCAGCTGTGGTGGTACCAGTGACAGGTTCCTGAACGTCGCTGCACTGGCGACGGTTCTGACAGAAACTCTGGCAAACACATTTAGGCTGGAAAAAGCATTTCTTTTAATCAGCTTCCCAGAAAAATGACAACATTGAAATATAATGCGCTTGTGATAGAATCTGAGTTTTGATGTGTGTTTTTCACACATACAAAATTGAATACAGGACAATAATAAGGCTTTACAACAAATGAAACAACCAGTGCCTAACATTTCAATATATATTGGCATGAAATGAAACAAAAACACAACAACACAATCTTAGTCAGATGTAAGAACTGTTGGGTTTTCCTTCACCAGTAAAAAGCATTTGTAATTACATAAAGAGTGGAATCACTTTGCCATGTTGTTTTATCTATCTGCAGTGGCCCAGAGTTACTCTTACATTGCAGCTGGTCTAAGAAAGAAGTGAGATCAGTTATTTGCACTATTCTTTCACAGCATTAGCTGCCACTAAATGCGACACGTTGGGCTTTTTCAAAAAAGGGGAAAATCACTGTGATTTACGTAACCATTTTTTCTACATTAAATAACCATTTAGAATTTTACCATCAAAATTTAAATCAGGGACCCTTGATGTCGTCAAATTCCTGAGATTTCCAGAATGAAAAGAAAAAAAACAAACCTCCATCTCCCTCGGTCGTGCGCATTGTTACAGTACCATATGTGCTGTGGGATTTGAGTGGTGGCATTAATCAAAAATGAAGATAAATCCCTCTGGACTTCCAGTGACGCTGAAGGGGGGGAAGAGGGGGTGTCCACCGGAGGGGGAGGGGCCCGCAGGAGGATGGTGGGGGAGGGGCAGGGGGACCACCCTGGGACATGCCGGCAGTCACCAGGGATCCTTTAACTTCTGACCCTGCTTGACATGGATAACCATGTCACACCATAATCACTCTGAGTCGCTGCTGCCCTCCTCCTCCCCCACCTCCTCCACCATCTCGGCCCTAAAGACCGGGGCCAAACGGACCCTCACCCCTGGATGGGTGACCCCTGGTTATAACGAAGCGCCGCCTCGCCCTGCGGCGCCCCCTCCCTCTCCGAACTCCCCGGCACATCGACCTCGTTCTCGTCACGTCAGGGCCGAGCAGACGGCGTTGGCCTCTCCTTCTCTGCACTCTCAACAAGGGGGAGGTATCACAGTGGATTTGCCTCAGTGCCGCCGCTGCCGCTGCCGCCACCACCGTCCACCCCACCGCTCTCCAGGGAATCCCCTAATTCCCCCGCTGTGATCCCCTTTGTTGCTGCACGTCTGAGCCGCCTGGCACGCACTGTGAGGCACCAGTCCTCATTTGTCTTATGTGGGATTTTTGTGTGTGTGTGTGTGTGTGTGCGCGTGTGTGTGTGTGTCGAGCGCGAGACTCACTGGAGCAACGAATGTGCAACGTGTTAGCGGGACGCCTGCCAGGGACGAGGGGATGGACCCTGCTCCCGCTTTTTAATTGGTCTCATATTCTTGGCCTCAAGCGCGCCCATATTGGAAGCGAGCGCAGGAAAGGGACTTTCCTCTTTCAAAGCCCAACCACTTCACGGGATGAATGTAGTGGTTGACACAATGAGTCCAGAGTCAAAAGGCAGCATATTAACTAATAAAAAAAAAAGGGAATCATGTCGTCGCTGACAAATGTCAGAATCAGACGGAGGCGTCAGTCACACGGGCGGATCCTCGTGGTCCTCGTGATCCTGCTCCTGCCCCTCAACTCACAGCTTCTGGACTTCTGGACTCCCGTAACTCAACAGAGTATAATGTTCTGTGCACAATTGATGACTATTGTGATTCTGTTGTGATTTGTATGTGACACCTTTTGCTCATCTGGCTGTCCTAGATAGAGGGCACGCTCCTGTCCTCTTGTCTTTCTTTCTTTTTTCCCCCTGTTTTCAGTTTTCCTCTCCTGGTTTCAGGCTCTTAGGGAGGCGTTGAGGGTGTTGCATCTTTACAGAATGTTAGACCCTCTGAGGCAAACTGTTTTTTGCGAACTTGGGCCTTACATAAAGACAATTTGATTGATTGATTTAATTAGTTTTAGGTGCAAAACAAGCAATCTTCTGCAATGACCAGTAGCAGCAACAGCTGAGCTCAATGGATCCAGAGTTATGTAGCAGTTACTGAGACGCATCCGCTCCAACTGCTGGGAAAAGTTGGAGTTCAGGATGCAACAAATGTGGCCGTGGCCAAGCCGAGTATGTGATCCGCTGAAGTGCTTCGGCCTCAGCGCGGCGTCCGAGTCGATGAGTCCCGTCTCACCCGCGCACCACACACACCTCCCCCTCTTGTGCTTGAGTGGCGTTTGGTGTTAAGCCAACATGACTTGGGGCCCAGGCGCTGCAGCTCAACGTCCCGCTAAATATTGCTGAGATTGGCCCCCGAGTTTACTGGTATCGTAACTGCGCCCATTTAAATCCCGCGTCCCGGGACGGCACATCCGCAGCGCTCATTACTGTCACAGTCCCTTAATATTAGACCGGTGACCCTTTCGGAAGGGAGTGGATGGCCGGCGAAGGAGGCCGGAGTGATTGCCAGGAGGGACGAGCGAGGTCACTTTGCCCACCATCCATCCAAACCTCTTATGTTCGCTCTGGGAAAACGGACGCCGCGGCCCAGACTCGTGTCATCCTATGTGGCCGGTAATCGCATTAAAAGTTCACACAGTAGTCTGAGACGGGGGAAAAAAACATCCTCCATATCTGAAGGGAGACGATGTGACTCTCTGCTGCACATTATGGGAACATGACTCCAGGCTGAGATGGAGCTCGTTAGCTGATGGTCCCATGGTGATGTAAAGATACTAAAAGGTTCTTAACGGAAGATGCAGTCGCTCGCTAAACTGAACATTGATCTGACAGGATCAAACTTTGAAAACGGGCTGGAAAGAAATGGATTTTGAACTGTAGTTGACAAGACAGTAATAAGCCGATGATACCACACTGAACTCTCTGACTAAAGTGTCATACACCCACCTGCTTTATTCAAATACGAATATATTATTTATATCAGTAGAGAGATTCCGATTAAACATTTTTACCTTTATATTCAAAAAGAGGCTTAAAAAGAAGAAGTAGAAGAAGAAACAAGAAGAAGTTTTATTAAACCATTTGGAAGTTTACGTTTTTTTTGGTTGTTTTCATGCGTACATGCTTTAAACATTAACAAAACAATACAATAATTCTAATAATATACATACACTTTATTTTGTTGTGGGGAAAATAAACTTTTTAATAGTCTTAATACTGAGCAAAGCATAATAACAAGTAAAATAAACAGTTACACCCACAAAATGTATTTTTGCTGATCAGAAAAGAAAATGTTTGAGTGCTTGCGTGTTTTGGTTCAGCCTAATGGCTTTTATTCAGTCCGGCCAAACGTCATTTTTCATTTCTTCTTTACTTCGCTCGCAAGCATGTGTTTTCGCTCAATTGACTCACGAGCGAACGAGCTGAGGTTCATTGATTACACTAAGCGAAGGCCCCAGGCACCAGTGCCTCAGCTGATGCATACAAGTTCAGCGTCAAATAAAAAAAATAGTGTAGTGTAAAATAAATGCTATCCATAAATGTGAGTATATGGCATGCCTTGTTAAAGTATGTGGTTCCTTCCAAAGGACTGATCACAAGTCAAGTTTATAGAAGCTTGCATTTCTGTCTTTGTCTGTTGCTCGCTGGCATCTGTATTGTGGCATAAAGAGACAAACTTTTCACACGACTTTGATTCTCTCAAATGAAATGTGAACGCCGTCGCAAGTTCATCACCCGTGTCATTGCACCCAGTATTCTTCTTCTGTGGTGAAAAAAAGTCTATACCTGTCAAAGCAATACATTCTGCAAAGCCCCTCTCATCTCAGGGCCGACTTTTTTCAACTCGATGCAATCAATGGCGTCAGCCATGGACTGGGCTGGAACATGTTCTTTCCCTCAGTCTCGTATTAAACCCCTCTCAATAAAGTTGAGGATGCCCCCCCTCCTCTCTGTCTCTGTCCCTTCCTGCCATCGGTCAGGGTGGAGCGGAGGCCTGCTGGCCCTCAAGCCCGCCCTCGCTAATACCTGGTGACACGGTGGCGGCTCCAGCTCCGCGCCGCTCTGGAAACCTGAGCAGGGAAAAGGCGGCGGGAGAGGCGGAGTTGATGGCGACTTGGCAGGCGGCTGGCTGGCTGCGAGGCCCAGGCGCGCGACTGAAAATGGCAGCTGTCAAGAGATGTGATGTCGAGGCGCACCGGGCGAGGGCCCGACTCCCCCTTGCCTCCTCCTGCCACTCCCCCTCACCTCTTCCCCCCCTCCGCAGCAGTGCCGCGGTCCGTCTGAAGACTTTGTCACATGCGTTTGAGACTCCTGGTCGTCAGATTAAATGCGGACAGGCACGCTTGTCAAGTTGAGTGAGGAGGTATGTCTGCGCCCGAGCTCGAGCGTGACTGCTTAGGTAAATCCGTAAGAGTGCAGGGTGGGGGCGGAGGAGAGCGGGGGTGTTTCGGTAGCGCCAAAATTCTTCGGCAAAGGTCTGCAGAGTGGTTTCTTGAAACATCCGCGCTTGTGATGACTGTGTTGGAAACTCAGCCTGAGTGCAACTGAGGCTGCAGGTGTGTCATGCAACCGCAAGGCAACGCCGAGGCTGGAGAATATGGATCCTAATCTCACATGGGCACAACAGAACCACAAAGATCCTGTTTACTTCTTATAGCCAATCAGTGGAACATTTACAATATTCCAAACAAGTGTAAATCCTTCACATCCTGAGTTGTGAGTGCAGGACTTGAACAGCTAAGAACTTAAGAGTTAAGCTGTATTAAGTTGCATTACAGCCTCGTCCACACGCATAAGTGGTTGTTTATTTTTTTAATGTACATTATTCTGTTGTGTTTTAGCCGTCAGTCTTAGTTTTAGCTCACTAATCTCGCAAGGGATGAAAAAACTCTTTCTTGGCTTTAGATTTTCCAACAACTCAACTTTGCTGTTGCGATGTGAAGAGGATACCGATGTTTTGATCCATTTGTTTGTCATCTTTTATTTTCACAATGTTTGTTTTTGGCGACTTTATATCCACTAGATACTTTTTACGGGCAAACATACGTATTTCCCACTACATTGATGCAGGCATTAATTGACTTTATATTCCAGTGTCACATTCAGAAAAAGGTCAACAAATAGGTGACTTGCTCTCGAACTTTATTGTCATTGAAATGTGGCATTGTTTTTTGTTTTTCCCTCCTGGTCAACTAATTGTGGCGCTTACACCTCACCTCTTGGTTTGCCGTGTCCACAATGTTTTACTTGGACAAGATTATCTTCCAAAAAAAAAAATGTTTTGAGTGTGCAGCAATTTGGTTTCGAATGAATGATGCCAACGTATGTGAGTAGGACCTTTGTCCAATATGGAATTCAATTCGGAGAGAAAGACCATTCTTTTGAGGACAGCAGATGAAAGCAGGAGTCGCTGTGAGGTCAGAGATGAACGCGAGGCCATCGATCTATTTATACCTCCGCCGTGCCGGTCGTCGTCCTCGCTGTCCGTGCACTCGTCGTGTATTAAACTTTCACGAGCGTCGTTCCTGCCGCAGCATGTTCTTCTGCAAAAAACATCACCCCGCACACCTGCCGCACGCCGCCCCTTTTGTGAGGTTATGCCCGGTCAAACCTCTCCTGGGCTGCGGTGACAATGTGGCAGCGAGTTTCCTCCCTGACGCTGGGAAAGTGCAAAGGCTCCCGTGACAGGCTGGAGAAAACATCGGCAAGACGAACCGTGAACACTGAGGCGCTGGCTCCTCCGCTGGCTTGCTCTGAGCGCCCAGGGCGCTTTGGTCCGGGGCTGGTGGAACGCCGAGATTGTGGATCGCAACGGAGGTGACAGGGTTGGACGGGTTATTTGCTGGCAACTAAAGCGACAGCACGGCTCACGCGCTCCCTTCCTTCTTCTCGCACAGAGAAAAAAGTGTTTCTCCGCCCCGGGGCGGTACGGGATACAGTGGGAGCATCATTAAGCCGTAAACCACCGCCACCAATCAGCCGCCGTCACAGTTGTGCAGCGCCGCAGCCTGACATGTGAAGCAACAGCTAATCGAAAGACTCCTCTACTTTGGCTTCACATGAGTGGCTGCGCTCTCGCTGCTCGCTGCTCTCGCTGCTTTGCTCTCTTCGACTCTTATGGGCTCATTCAGAGAATCCCGAAGAGCACATGGACTAGTTTCTCTAAAGTTCCAGAGTTTGAATGCCAAGCTGGAAGTCTTTTAGCCCCAACAACTGTATAGCTGTGGAAGTGCCTAGTTCACGTGTGGCTTTAATAAAATACCGTAATGTGCAAAAGCTGCAAAAGTGAAGTACTGTAGAGTTGTGGAAGATCCAACACTGTACCTGTAGTTTTATTAAGGCAGGCGCTGTGGTCGCACACATGATGGTTTTCCGCATCATGATGAAACAAAAGTTAAACGACTCCTGCACTGTGGATGTAACAATGTTACGTAAAATTCAGGTAAGCGGCTATCATTACGGCGCACAAATTGATGAACTGACTCGTTGTTTATTTCTGGGCAGACTGTTCATTGTTTCCTCCAGAGCAGAGCCTGAGAAACTGAGTTTAGTAATTCATGGTTTCACCATCCACACGACTGCAACCTATTCCCCACAGAATGAGCCTGAGAATCAGGAAGTTTGAACTTCAGGACGTCTGAAGTAGGGGAACTAAGCGCCGCTGTTGTTGTCATCGCGGTTTTTGACTTATAAATGTGAAGAAATGTCTCAAAGTGAGATGGGACCGTCGTGACTGAATCTTTTATCGTGTTGCCTTCTCATTGCCATTGACTTATTGAAGCGTGTTCTTCCTCAGGTCTCCTCCGAGATCTGCGGTATTTCTGGCTATTCAATCTCAAACTGTCACGTCACGAAGCCTGCACGCCTCGCAGAACTGTAGATAGCTCTCAGGCGGCGCAACACGAGTTAAATTCTTGACCTCTGCGACTCGGTGTGATGAGCAGAGCATCGGCTCTGACGTCGCAGGCCTCGGGGGGTGGAGGGGTCAACAAGACTGGAACCTGTCCCAACGCATACAGTCCGTGCATTCTTGTGCAACAGCCTTGCAGGTTTTTAGCAACATACGCACCACTTCCTGTCCCCTTTTGAGACTTGGGGCACAGTTGTTCACAGTCGAGGCCAGTCATCACCGCACTGCCAGTGAGGAATCACTTTTGTCTGGCAGAAGAAAAGGGGAAGGATGACTTTTATGGTTATATATAGGAGTTTGGTATCAACCTAAAAATGTTGATGGCTTTGACATATTCGAACACAGAAAAAGGTGCAGTGCCACACTAATTTGAATATTTGATTGGTTATATTATGACCAACATGGCCATCCACCTATTAAGAGACGAAATAAGACATCACATCAGCCACATCCAATAATTTCTAGCCCTTCATGTCTCACTGATCATCCTGCAAAGCCAACCCCATGACTGTGTGCTTTACCCAATTGCGCCTGGCTGATGTTGTCATCTTTGACTTCATCCAGAAAAGAGAATTTACATCCAGCATTTGCAGAGTCTAAAAGGAGGACTCCCGACCTTTGCTCGTAGACTTCAGTTCCCACGTAGCTGAACGCTTCTGTGCAGTGTCAGGATAGCGCAAGCAGTGACCGGTATGGGATATAAATACAGCCATCAAAAATCTAAGTGTTTTTATTGAATAATGTTTACAAGAAATAAAGACAAGAGGTTGAGCGCTGAAGTTTGAAATCTTTCTGCTGTGAGTTCACAGCGTCGGCTCTGCAGTAAAAATCAGTGTGTCATCCACTTGTATCAACCAGTGAACATTTTGAAATGTCCTGAGGCAAGACTCAGAATTCCACCCTTACACACACACATACATCTCACACTCACTCACGCAATCACACACAAGCCACTGACGTGAGAACTGAAAATTTTCCACAAAAAAATGTTTTGAATGTAATGAAATGTTGAAATCCAGCGAGTCGTTCCGAGGATGAACATGCTGGGGGAGGCATCGCCCAACTGATGTTTGCACAGGCGGCCTGTTCAGCCGGGAGACATTTTACTACAGCGGCAGAAAGGATGGGAAGAACATTAAAACAAAAACACAGTGCTGACACTCGTCTGCAGCGCTCTGGACGGAGGGGGAGATGAGCAAACAATCACCAGGAGCAGGTGTCTTTTGATGGACAAAGCTGCCAGCGTGAAGGCTGCATGTCGGCCAAGTAAATAAAGCACAGCGGAGGGGGCGTCGGGGGTTTGACAGGGTGAGACTGTGAAACCTATGGTTGTGCTTTCACAGACTGGCGGCGATGCTCATATGCAAATGGCATGGCAGGTATTCTCGCTTGGACAGTTTTTGTCCTGCTACACCTTCACTTATTTTTCTCCACAAAAGGTCCTGTGTTATTCAGTGTAAATATCACCTGCTAAAAAAAAAAAAAAATGTGCGCCAGGAATGTCACACCCAATAGACCCCAAAAAGGCCAAAGTCCATCCTTCACTTCTTCCATTGCTTCCCTATTTACAGCCTGCAAAGTTCACACTCTGTAAATCAGTACTAACTCACGTTAGTAACATCACCTACTGCCTGCTTTTGGCTCCGCCCTACGGGGGTTCCAACAAAACACCATTTCTAGCTGGAAAATCGTGTTCCTCCTACTTTGTCCCCTTCCGAACACGATGAAGGTCCAAAAAGTACGAAGTAAAATAAACCTTTTCTGGAGGAGTTTGTAAACAGAGGGCTAAACATGCTGTTTTCTGGAATGAAAAGGAAAGATCTGACACAGGAATAATATAAATAGTGCGGACAGTATTAACACGTCTAAGAGAAATGTTCCATTTCCAAGTTGAAGCTCCTGAGATACATTTTGTCTCCAGAGGGAGCAACTGAATCCCAGTGCATTTAATGGTTGGGTTAAAATGTCAATTGTGGTCAGCGATAGCAAATTCCTTGAATATGGCAAGATTTGCATTACTTTTCCAGGCACAGCAAAGAGGCAGCGAGCTGGTGAAACCCCGACGGACGGCCAGCTAGTGGAGTGAGTTGGCCGACCGAGCCAGACTCTAATGAAGGCCTGCACTTCCCCATCCCCAGAGCTGAACATCAGGAGCGTTCCCTGGCGTGACATTAATCTGTTTCGCCCGATGTTTCCAGAAATTAATCCGCACGCCCTCACACAGGCTTTCACTTCCTCCCATGATACTCCACGCCAAAGAAATCTCGGACGTCTCCTCAGCACGGCGAAACAAGTTGAAAGTGCAATTCTGAAACAACTTCATCACCTGTTTTTTTTTTCTTTTTCTTTTTCTAATTCCCTTCCTCATCTGGGCCTCCCGTCTGAGAGTGTATTTATCCCGATTTCCCTCTAATCCAATTAAACGTGGGAGCAGAGGTGCTGTCACTGCCAAACATGTTTCGGCGGGAGCCGACGGAAAAGAAGCCTCGAGACAGATTAAGGCAAAGCGGAGCCTTAATTTGTTAATCACTCAACGCCGCTGTCACTGATAGGGGGAAGCGAGCACGTCTTCATACAGTGGGGAGTCAAGCGTGAAACACAAAGGGGGAATCAAGAACAATTACAGGGAGCCGCTGAGAGGATCAAACGTGGATTCAGTTCATTATGTGGACGACGCCTCGAACGCCGTGTCCCTCCCATGAACGCCGACGTCTTTCTCTGCAGACGAGATGAGGCCGGCCGCGGCAGCGCGCTCCAGCTCCAGGCCCCTCGGTGGCGGCATGCAGTGGAGGGAGAGTCCACGAGAGGTCGGGTGAAACGCTGAGATGAAGAAATCATCTTTCCATTAAATGTCTCGTCACCAGGCCTTGCTGCAAAATATTAAAAAACAAACGTGTGTCTGGAAATAATTCCAGCTAAAATTCAACATCTTTGTGGCACTTATAATCTTCCTTGGCAGATGCAACAGATGTTCGTGAAGAAATGCAGTATGTGGTGGACTTGATGGAGAAACAATCAAATTGCGCCTGCAGTAAGACTGGAGAGCGAAACTGTTGTGTCCATTTTCGGAAATGGAATGGAACTCAGGCCAATTGTTTGCAGCACTGCTGTCTTGTTAAATACAGGGTGTTTATATGAGCAACAGGAACAGCACTTGCAACTTTTGGAAAGAGAAGGCCCTCTCAAACAAATGTTGAAATCAACTGGACCAATGTTTGGTCTTTTGCACGTCAACTTGACCAATCAATGTCTTTATTTCTGCCAACTGTGTCTGATTGCAATGGTTCCTGACACTTGATGCTTATGCCTTACAGCTCGGGCCAGTTTGTAGGTTGTAGTTCAGCAACATGCACACATTTTAAGACTTTGAATCTGGGCAGGTGCAGATGCAGAGTTATATTTCTTTGGTTCCCCCTGTTGCCACCAGATTTTGTGTGCTCCACTCGCGATGGCGCAGAGTGAGAACTTGTTACCCATAATTGGAGGGGAGTCGGAAATCAAGGAAACCCTCGAGAGAACCCGGGCAAGTAAATATTAGTTGGGATAACAAAGATTCATCGAGTCCTGATGGCACCCATAACTCATAATTATCTTAATAACTCTTATTTCAGCTTGTTTCTCCTCATTTGAGGAAGCATTGTTTGCCTCTAATGGCCTTTTAAGTTGAAATTGAGTGGCTTGCCCACAAGTAAACAGCATCTATCAATCATGACCTGAGGCCAGGTGTCAGGACACACACACAGACCGTCTGCTGTGTGTGTGTGTGTGTGTGTGTGTGTGAGAGAGAGAGAGAGAGAGAGACAGGCAGCTCGCCTGCTTAATAAGTGTGAATGGCAATTATGGAAGAGGACGTTTTTTTATGTTTTTTTTTGTTTTTTGGCGGTGGTGGGGGAGAAGGGTCGTTCAAACAGCCATTTGTCTTTTTGGAGCAAATGCAAACTCATCAGCTGCAGCACATCACCTTTAAGTCTTCAGGTGTGTGGCCTCTCGAGCCACTTTTCAAGTTCTGCATCTGTTGTTGGCGGCAGAACTTTAAATCCCTGGTTTGACCAATTCTGATAATGAATTTGACCTTGTTGTCTCCCAGGTGACGAAGCCATCATCAGTGTAACTCTGGTTAAGCCACCATTGCAAAGCTCATTCCGCACTTTACACTTAGACATTGAAAAATCGACTGCACTGTAGGTGTTGGGGATGAGGAACTGGCTATTTTGACAGGTACCGTTTGTTTAGGTTAGTCAAGCTTATGATTTGCATTCTTTTATATAGAGAGCACCTCCAGACCCTGTGTTTATTTCTCTCCAAAGTTGTCGCTGTAAATAGGTCTGTTTTGCAAACACGATACCGTGTTAATGGAAATGTTTGATGTTTTGTTTTCTTTTTCTTTTTCACCGATGTTTTTTGGTAGCCTGATCTCTGCCCTCTCTTAACTATTGGAGATTGCTGTTTACTCCCCAAAATTTGCCCTTTAGTCACGGTTCTATTCCTGTTAACGTCAACACTCCACTGCTCTCGTCGTCAACAAGTTTTTCCCTTTTGTCTTTGTTTCCCTGTTACAAATTCCGGAACAAATTCACCTCAGTACAACCATTTTCTCGAACCACTGGATTCTGACAAGCATTTACATTTGCTAAATAATAGGAAAGACATGCTTGTTGTTTTTGTTGCTGCTGTCGTTGTTTTTGCTCCCTCTCTTTCACAAAGTGGTGCCGCTCAGGATTGTCACGTTAGCATATACGCAAACCAAACGCCGTGCAAAACAATTAACATTCTAATTAAAACCTAATTAGATTTTGATTTGCCAGATAATTATACTCGCGCGTTGCCGTTCTCTGGACTATTCAGATTTGATGAGGTGTGTTAGTAGTAATTACCTCGCTGATATGGAGTTGTGTGACAGCGCAGTTTTCACACAGTGGCAAAACAAAAGAAATAGCTTTAGCGCCTTCATCTAACGCTTGTTTCACCAAAGGCTGCGGTCTGAGTAATAGGTTTTTTACACTTAATAAGGCGTGAGTTCCTCCTGGAAGGAAAACAACTGTGAGCTCAAAGCAAACGAGAGAAACATATCAATTAGGAGGCAGATTTCAGCGCTTTCTTGCGTTGCTTTTGTCTGTAGAGACACAGTTTTTTAAATATTCGGCAGCTCTGAAGTAGAGCTTAAAACATCTCAATCTCGAATTCTTATTTTATGATTTAAAAGATATACAGTACAGTATATAGATAATTTATTTTCATTATTTCAGTGACCTAGTCAAGACTCGCTTAAATCTTTCTCTAAATTGCCTGGGTATTAATTGAGTACTTACTCTTGAATATATATCAAGGTGGAATGTAATGACTTAGATGAGACCTGCTTGGTTTAGGATGAGCAGAATTATGGGGAAGTTTCAAGTCAACAGCTTCCTGCCAGCCACGAACACGAGGCTGCGTTCACTACAAATCTGATACCGCAACATAAGCGTGGCAAAATGCTTTCAGAACATGATCACAAAATGATCGCAAAAGCAGAACCAATTTCATACCCAAAAATATTCCACTAAAGCTGCACCGTTAACCTGCATAGTAGGATGATGAGGTTGGGAAGACATCAGAAAATTTAACAAGGCTATTCCTCTACAGTTGTTGTTGCTGGATTATTGCCCTTCCACTTTGTGACAGCAGAATAAAAATGAAAGAACAGTCCCCTTTAAGACACATTGTAAATCTTAATGATCCAGACGGCAGCGTAATCTTGCCTGATGTACGACGAGGTCTTCGGCGGTCGACTGTTTACAACAATATGTTGAGGTTCGTTATCGCAACTACAAACAGCATGTTTTGCCAGATTTAAGTTGCTCGCACCAGGTGGTTGTATTTTCATTTGTCACAAATGGCCGTGGCAAAATACATTGTGAAGCAAGCAAAAAAGTTTGCCAGCGTGATTTCCCAGATTTTCTACAAAGTGTGCATAAAGCATTCAACTCTTCCCCCTGAAGAGCACGTCAGGTGAGCCAGGTAGAGCTCAGCGGCAGCTGTCAGTGATTCCGGTAAATTCCATGGCCTGAAGCAATAGCGTGTTTTCCTGGCTCTACCTCGCTCAGAAAAGAGTGATTAGATAAGATCCAGCTGGGAATTTCCCCCACATGACCCAGTAGACGTGCAGAAGGGGGTGGCTCCTGAGAGGTGGTGGCCATCACACACACACACACACACACACAGGAGCTGCGCAATGCAGTTAGTCATCCAGAGTCAACGCCGACCCTCCTCCGCGACTTTGGGTTTTATGGCGCTCGCTCATCCTTCATCTGGTTGAACGCTGCCGTAAAGCTGCGCAGTTGAGGCAGTGCGTCTACGGAAAGCAGCGCCTTTAGGTTTTCAACCACCTGGAACGCTGCCAGCTTCAAGCGTTCCGCTCGCCGTGCATCCCAATGAGAGGAGAGACGTTCTATTGGCTGCGGGGCCCAAAAACACACAGCACGACGCCCGCGTTGAAGAGCAAGGCACCTGCAGTTTCCGCATAGTGCTCTTGGACTAACAAGATTTTTTTTTTCTTCTGCTAATGAATTCCTCTGAGGAGGTAGTTTGTATGCACATGGGCATTAGAAGAAAAAAAAAATCATTATTTCCTCAAACACAGCCACAATTGTGGCAGAGGAGGGCTGCTGCCACCTTTTGCACATATGAGTAATCAAAAGCGATAAAGGCTAAATTCATCAACACAAACAGGGGGAGTGAGAAAACACAATGAGGCATTTCTTTACACATCACACCCACTTGACAAAAGAAATTATATGAGGATTGAACAATTATCAAGGCCAAACTTCACATCTGCATCTTCTTCCTGTTCCTAATTTACTACCCGCCAACACAGCTTTTTTATTTTTTATTTTATTTCCTGTGCAGTTCCACTGTTCTCTCGCTCTGCTCTGCGGAAGAAGCTGCTGCAACTGCCACGTGTCTTCCTCGTAAATGGAGTGCGAAGTTTTGACAGTTACGTCAACGACAACAGGAAAACAAACATTGAATGTGAAAAATATGAAAGTCACACGTTCTTAAGAAGTAAGAGGCTTTCAGTGCAGCACAAATGTCACTTTTGAAGTAGTGAAAGATGAAGATGACTTGCTATTCCAGTGAGATTGCCGTATTATTTTGCCATGCGTTCAAAAAGGGATATAAACAGATAATCACACTCTTCCAGTTTAATCTGGTCTGTGTGGACATCACGTCCACATTACACTACAAAGTGACTTTATCAGATCATACAGATGTTACTGGGTGTGGAAACTCTGGCTCTGCAAAGGCCAGCTGGAACAGTGCAGCACTTGGGCCCGGAAATGGATGAGGCGTTCAAGGCCTGTGGGACACAATGGATGAGATCGGTGGCACGATGAAAATCAGTCGCCTTCTGTAAACAGAAGAGTAAAGTCAAAGGTAAAGTAAAAGGCTTGGCTCGATAACGGGAGTGGAGAGAAATACAAGTCCTGACAGACTGGTGCTTTTGGTGTCTGAATAGTTGTGCAGCCCCTTTTTAACAACTGGTTCATGTATCAAAAAAAAAAAAAAAAAAAACCCGCTATTAGAGGAATCATACAATCACTATAGATAACAACGTCATTTTCAATTTCAGTTTTAGAGCCCCTGTGTGTAACATTCAGAGGGTTTTTAGTTGAATAAAGTCACTTAAATGCATTACATATGTGAATTCACTACTGCTACTCGGTATTCATAGTTAAATGAGAATGAATGTTTAATTTTAAGAAGTGCAAGATTTTAGCCTTAGCTTTACTTAGCGTTCATTGACATTACAGATGAAAAAATATGTGAAACAACTGCAGACGAATAATGTCACTGTAGGAGTATGTTCAACACCAGATATTCAAACACGCCAACGTCTAATATTAATTTATTTTTCAATATAGAACTTTTCCTTTGATGGTTATGCAAATGTATAAATCCAAAGGAATCATCGAAAACCTTCTAGTTTATAAGAGCGAATGTCTTCACGGCGAAGCGCCGAGTTTTCGAGGTGCCCTTGAAAGCAACTAAACTTTTCCCGGAGTGTTTGCGCTGTTGTACTGAAGCGCGATGAAGTTTAGCGGGACCAGGAGCTGCGGTCGGAACTGATTCTTTCCCAACAGGAAGCTCTTATGACTTGATTTTTTTTTTTTCATTGTTCTGTTTTTCCCCGAGGATGTGTCTGAATGAGTGAAGAGTGAGTCAGGGGGCGATGAAGAAACGGTGACGTCGCTTACGCAGGTCCATCTATCAGCTCGGCGTGACTTTGGTCGAACTTAGTTGACATGTCGCGGCTGAAGCCGAGGGACGTGCGTGAGGTTCTCCCCGAAAGAGTGTAAAAGTTACTTATACAGGTGAAGGTGCAGCACATAGAACAACTTCTACTACTTTATTACATCGTTTTTGTACTGCGACGACGACGACGACGACAACAATGTCGAAAAAGTTGCCCCGACGATTTACCGCCGACAGCGAACTTGTCTTCGGGGGGAGTCGGTGGAGTTCGGCGGCGCTCGGCCTGGCGCTGCTCGGGCTGCTCGCTGCTTCCTGCTGCTGGGCGGAGGAGGCGTCCTGTCACGGAGCCTACGACCTCTACTTTGTTCTGGACAAGTAAGTGTGGGACACACACACACACACACACACACACACACACACACACACACACACACACACACATATGCAGGAATAGAGGTTCGTTATCTCTGGTTCCATCTCTAACACAACTACAATGCAGGGACCCTGAATTTGTTGGTATTCTTTTTCCAGGTACACTACTTCCCAAACTGTTAGCTCGATTAAATCATTAATTGTCTCTCAGCATTAGAAAATGCCTTTCAGTAAAAATACATATTGTGAGAACACTACTATATAAATAGTCAGTCATAGTTCCTTAGACAGGTCCTTTCACATAGTCCGATTTATTTCCTATAGTTGTAGGAATGATCAGAACACCTTTGACCAAGAACCTAAAAGTCTTGTATCAGTCCTTCAGCTGCACGATAACGCCTTACATTTCATCTCTCCAACCATCCGTCCCTCTGTATTTCGTCACCAAATTGGCCTCTTTGTGTAACAAACCCTCTTCACTCCTTTTCTGCACATGCTGGATGAGTTACTGGGTCCCTCCTCCCTTTTTTTTTTTTTTTTTTTAATATCACAGATGTGCTCATCATGAGCACGGCAGCTGGTGCCTCACGCTACCTCATGTGTTCAGCAACATACTTCCTTCGGAATCGCAATATATGTGCTGTCACTTTGACATAACTGCTTGCCCTAAACAATGAGGAGATCATCTGAGGTCAAAAGATCTCGAACTACAGACGCTAATTGAAAACAATGTTCTTGACAATACGAATGTCAGCTGATTATTAGTGATAAAATAAACCTTGTAGATCTCTAGAAAACATCATATTAAACCTCCTAAAGCCCTCGAGAATTCAGGTATTTATCCTCCTACTAACTCTGAGACCTTTCTTTGCACCACAAAAGGCAGCCTCACGCTTGGGGTTTGGTGTCTTGACAGTCACGTGATAGAGGATGGTTTGCAGTCCGTGGCTGCTTTGGCTGAAGAATACGTTGAACTGACAAGTAGTGCGGCTGTGCAGTGGTTTCGTTGAAAGCAAGCTTCAAGAAACCACGAACCTCAACCACAGTCACACTGCTTGGTTTGTATCCACCTGCAGCTTTAGCTTTTTACAAACCCTGTTTACCAGAAAGGAGAATATTGCAACACATTTCTTTTGCATGTGTGGCTGAACACGGAGAGTAAACAAGCGTGACAAAAGAGACCGGTGTGACTCATCCCTTCCTCATCCACAAAAACACAGAAAATGCTGACTTCTTACTTTTAAGGGAATGGCCCGGCAACATTTTGCAGTCATGCAGATGTTGCACAAATGCATCTCCGGACAACAGCGTAATAAGTAAAGCAGACTTTCCCTGAAGTCCTGATGCTTTATTAGGAGTTTATTCATTATTATACTATGTTTTTTTTTTTGTTGTGTTGATTGTGCAAGCGTGCATGATTGCACCACTTCCTGCGCTTTTCAAAGAGCCATTCCTCCCACAGCATGTGCACAGATAGTGCACACTGCACAGGCACAAGGCTCAGCTAAATGTTGCAGCCCCTGCAGAAGCGTCGTGCAAAAGAGGGCCTGTAATATATTAAGAGTTTGGAGAGTTTGCAGCCTGGCCAAACACTGTTTGTAGTGCTGTCCTCCTCCACAGTGGAATCATGCCAGCACTCGGCCCAGTAAAGTCAAGAAACTGCTCCCCTGACCTATTTTCAAACAACCCCACCCCTCTGGTTAATTACAAAATGACAGGATGATGACAGAGATTATTGGCATTGAGGCACTGACCTTGGTCAACTCCCCTCGTTTAAAGTCCTTAAGCCAGGGGTCTGTCACATATGCATGAACATATGCAGAATCGTGTGTGTGACAGCTGAAGGCTTGTTTTCCAGTGTTTTTATTTGGTTTTATTCTAACCAGTTGCACTTTTGAACTGAAGTCCAGACCTCAGCTGAGCTGCTGCAGGAGCGACGTTTCTCTGCAAGGGAATGTCCATTTTTGGCTTTAACACTGAGTGATGATTATTTGTGTGTGTGTGTGTGTGTGTGTCTTCCAGGCAACAACTGTGTCTGGAAGAATTTCCTCGTGGCTGTTTTTGTCATTCAGGAAAGTTCAGGAATGCTCAATAACAGCTGGACTGGACTAACCTCAACAAAATCCGTCAGATTTAGACTGACTTATAACTGTCAGTGCCTGCATTAGCCTTGAGATGAACTGGTGTCCAGTGTGTGTTCCTGCTCTGAAGGAGGAAAAAAATGGATGGATGGATGGATGTTACATTTTAAGGCAGATGGATTGTTGGAATTGTCTGAATTCTTGTTGATCCACATTTGAACCGTCAACTTCATTTATTTATGTCTTTATTTCCAGTTGGCTTGAGCACTGATGGACCCATCTGAATCCTCTGAGGAGGGAGATGCAGTAACTATGGTCAGGGTTTATTCAGGGTTCAGGAAAAAAAAAATCAGATTTAACTTTCTGCAGAAAGTGATGCTGTGTTGGGGCTTCCACATGTTTGGAAGTGGACTAGAACAAGGCAGCCATGAGGCAGCCTCAGAGGGAGGGGCCAACACCTGGCTGAGGGTGTCATCACTGATGTCTACCAGCCAATAGTTGATATCAGCTGCCTTTGGTGACCTCTTCAGATCAGCTGCTATTTGGCTGAACTGGAGGTTATAGCACACACTTTCTGAAAAGTAAGCCTGAATGGATTGCTTAAGATTGGGCTGAAGAAAACATCTGATTTGGCAACTTTGAGGGTTTGTCCCACTAAATTCCAAATCAGGGACGTCCTTTTCCAGTAATTATCTTCCTGCCAGAGGAAATTGTGAATTGGATCCAGCATTTTGCCTGACAAAGGGATTTTCCAAAGTTAGACTTTCTCAGCGGTGGTGCCAATGAAGGCAGTAACATCGCATTGTTTCTGACCCGAGTCAGCAGTGCAGAAGGGAAACACATGTGGCTTGATTGACAACAGCGGCTGAAAGATGAGCAGAGCTGCAGGAAACGCCGGCTTAGTCGACAGTTGTGCAGGTTGTATCAGCAGCCGCAAGCAAGGAGGAAGGAGGCTCGAGACCTCGTAAAATATTTTATGTTGCCACTTATGTCGATGTGTCAATTAAGCAGTAGTCAGCGCCACCTGGGCGCGGCAAGTTGCGGAATGCCGGAATGCGGGAACGGCAGAGGACCGTCCAGCGGCGAGCAACGCGCAGCACTGGCGGCAGCGGGCGACGCTGCGGATGTTTTCAGCAGCCGTAAAACTTAACTGCCGCGCCAACAATTAACCGCAGTTAACCGCCGCTAATTGCGCCGACACTCAAATATTGTCAAAGTGTGGCGGCGGTTCGCTTTAGCTCTCCCTCCCACACAGGCTTGTCCTCCGCTGGGCGACCTTGTCTTGAGATAACAGGGAGGAGAATGAAAGATGAGCCTCCCAACGGTGAAACTCCTCCGCTTTATGTTCCCTGCACATTCAGAGAATTGTAATTATTGGTTTAATTGCCTCGACGTCAAGGGCAAACTTGACTCGCCTTGTTCCACATCACACCTGTATGTCCTTGCCAAACAGTTTTATTGTTTCCAGTCACTTTAATGGCTCTATGTGTTTTAACAAGACAATATTTGAAAGACTGAAAACACACTATTATTAATTCCTTAATATTGACAACACAAATAGTATAATGCATGAGGGACACAAGAAAGGGCTGCAGAAAAGAAGAACAAACACTACAAGTTGAGCTCTGACGATATAAAATACAAAATATTTTTCATTTTTGATGAAAATCTAATTAGTTCTTCTTCCCTGAGGCCTCGAGATCTGTGGAAAAAAAAAAAAAGCGAAGCTCTGTGAGTGTCAGAGGGTTTGTAGCAGCTGAAGTGGGCAGCTATAGAACACAGACTTATCAGCACAATTATCCAGCATGTGGCTGGTTTTAATGTCCAACTGTGGTTGCGCTACAAAGCACAAATACTGTACAGTATTTTACTCCCTAGCACACAATCTGCTGCTGCTGACGCGCTGCAAGCTGACTGTTTTTTTTTCTTTCTCTTTCCTCCCCATCTTCTTGTTTCAGGTCTGGAAGTGTCTCTGCCGACTGGGTCGAGATCTACTCCTTTGTCAAGAACCTCACCGACAGATTTGTGAGGTTAGTACAAAGCTGTACAAAGGGGGGGGGGGGGGTGGAGATTGATGTTAAGAAAACTGTTGACTATTGATCACGGGAATTTAACATACAAGTTTTAGCATCATTTTTTAATATTGTGGAAGAATCGCATAAAGCAGGACGGACAGTATGGCAAAAAAAAGAGCTTTTTGAAACCGTTGAGTACTTTTCACAAATGTCCTTTTATTTGTACTTTCATTCTGAAAAATGTTTTTGATTCAAGATCCCACACCATCATCCGACGCGCGTCGCACTGATTTCAATCACCTCCGATCTTTCATTTTCCCCCAAACTAGCAGAATTACAAAGACCAACAACATCCTGTTTTTTTTTTTTCTCCCCGCCTCGTGCATAACTCACGGAGAAAGCCGAAAAGCGTCTCAACCGGATTGAAGCGTTGCCTTGCATAACGTTTGAGTCAAAACGGCGCCTGCCAGCACAGTACAGACGGTGGCGACCCAGCCAGAATGGAGTGGTTGCTTGAAGAAAATAGCAAAGGCACCAGGTGGGAGTGGGTGGCAGAGAGGAGCAGTCTTCTGGGCTGTGAGAATGGCCATTTGCACCGTGTGTGTGTGTTTCGGGGGGGGTGGGTGGGTGGTGGTGTGGGGGGGTCCGGGTTCTGCGCTCCGTCCCCGGCTCCTTCCTTCGGCTGACGGCCGCCGACAATGTAGAGTGAAGCAAAAGAAGACTGGAAGGCGACGAGGACAATCTGCTAAACAATGCTCGCTCACCAAGAGCTCTTCTGTTCCGCCATGTGGATCACACTGGAGCGCCTCTCCCCCCACCCCCACCCCCTCCCCCCACCGGCCAAAAGAGAGAAATCCCACTCTCTCCCTCCCTCCCTCTGAAAATGTTCTTGGCATGGCTGCCGTTCTGTCAGTGGTCTCCCTTCGAAACTGTAAATATCTCCAAGATTTGATCAGGAGGCAGCAAACACGGCTTCAAGCTCAGTGGAAGTCGTCAACCTCGCTTCACTCCATCCTCAGGTGTATTATCATTAGTTTGCTTTTTGTTTTTGTTGTTGCGTTGGCTCCACACTCGATTCCGAAGCTGGAAGACGAGGATGTGGATGTATACGGCTGCGAGCGCCTCGCTGCTGCCAAATGCGGCCGTGTGGCTTAAAGATTGCGCTCTGATTGCGGGGGAGGATGGCGGCTGGGCCATGTGTCACGTGGGTGAGGAGTATCGCCACCTCTCCTTATGCTCCGAAAAGGTTTCGCCTCTCAGGAGGAAACTGTTTTTTGCCGCGCGCTTAATTATCCAAAGTTTGGCTCCCTCAGCGGGACGCCGTCGACTCGCTCGCTCTCTCTCTCGCTCTCTCTCGATCTCTCTCTCTCTCACTCTCTCGCTCTCTCTCGATCTCTCGCCCGTGTTTGTTAGCGAGATGGGAAAGTGAGTGAGCGGGCGCACCTTTGGACGCCTTTGCTGTTTAAAATCTTCCCCCTGAGGGTTTTTTTTGCACATTGGGTAGAACTATGGATCACGATTGATTTTTCAGCAGAGATGCAACGTTCAATGTCTGTTTGTGCTCTTTTTGTGATGCTACTGTTCGCTGCATCAAGTGCAGAAGAACTAAAATAATGGAAGATCTCTTTGAAGAATCAAGTTGTTGCTCTCCCATTAAATAAATGTTCAAGATTATAAAACAACTTTACTACTGTTAGTCATGTTTTTTATGTAGCAGGTAAAACAAGTAAACAAGAGGTTATTATTATTATTATTATTATTATTATTATTATTATTATTATTATAATATTTTTTTGTTTTCGAGACAGTTACATTTAAGTTTTAAGTATAAAGTTTTAATGAACCATTGAAAATATATATGTGCTGATATATTGTGCATTAACAATATAGGAAAAAAAAAAAATCATAATGGTTTAATTTATTGTTTGCAAGATACATTGGAAATATTTTCCAGTTGGTAAAGAGCACCAGTTTGTTGTAAATACAAATGATATTCAGAGTTTTCTGTTATGTTTTTTGTAACTATGACATTGCCCTCAAACACAACTTCTGCATTCTCTTCCTGGAAAATCTGTTTTATTCTGTGTCTCAAGATTTTTGCATAACCTCCGTCCCTTTTGCAACTTTTTTTGTCGTTTTTTTGCAACGCTAGATGTCCACGAGCAAACTTCAGCTGAGAATTTTGCTCCAAAATCAGCCGCACATGCAAAAGCACTCATGTTTATTCATGCCGGTGCTGTAACATGACAGCGGAACACTCAGTGTAAACAGTCCAGGTTGTGTGGACTAAACTCAGCGTGATGCTGCAGCGCCACCCGAGACACATCGCAGCGTCCGCTGTCTGTTCACACACTTTTTAAGTCACAGGTACAAACAGTATATTTGTGTTGCAGGATGCATGAATGTGTACGTGTGACTCATCACAGCACAGCATGTTTCCTGTCTGGGAATTTAGTGATCGGCCGAGTGGAAGCTGCTTTAACTGGCACTCTGATGTCAGCTGACGTTCAAAGAGTCCCGTCTGTTTTCCTCATAGCGAAGCCCCCGTCGTTCGCCCTCACTGAACGGAACTCGTGTAAAAGCTGCATTTTATTGCAGAATCAGTCACGCTGACTTAAAAATAGACTCTTTGAGGGATTTTGTACCGTGACTTCCAGATGGCTGATGAAGAGTAAAATTCAGGGAGAACAACGCCTGGATAAAATACGAGTATGCAAAAGCATTAATAATTATATTGATAAAAATAGAATTCTGTGTGTAAAATATTACATTATAGCAAGTGGTTGTTTGAAAAAGAGACGAGGTCTTCTTCTTTGTGTCTGCAGCCCCAGAATGAGAGTCTCCTTCATCGTGTTCTCAGCCAGAGCCACCGTCCTGCTGCCCCTCACTGGAGACAGGTACTGTTGTGAAGGCGCTGGACCTCAACACCACATCTGACTTTGCATTCACGTCACATAAGATCTTCTAAACCTGCTACTGCCGTAGCACGATAACATGTGTGGCCATGAAGTGGTGGCTGACGGGTTCTGGTTTGTTATGGAGCGAAACGTCCAGCAGCTTGTTGTTTCTGCTTCAGGTACCAGATAGAAGAAGGACTGAGGCGCCTTCATGATGTGAAACCAGCGGGTGAGACGTACATGCACGAGGGGATAAAGCAGGTAGTGCCCGTCTCTCGTTAACCCTTCCCTTATTTATATCATTAATTACTGTGACATGAAAAATGACCTGCTGAAAAATTGTTTTCATCTGAAGGCCACGGAGCAGATACGGACTCAGAGCACCAAGTCCTCCAGCATCATCCTGGCGCTGACGGACGGCAAGCTGGAAGTTTACGTTCATGAACTGACAATGAACGAGGTGAGTTGAAACCAAGTGTCTTTATTCATATTATTATTATTTTTCAACACACCTAGTTTCCTAGTTTGTGTTAAAAAAAAAAAAAAAAAGCGCACTCTGCACTGCACCTGTTGCACTCATTCTGCACGTGTGTTTGCTCTGCAGGCCGATGAGGCCAGGAAATATGGCGCCCGTGTTTACTGCGTGGGTATTAAGGACTTTGATGAGCAGCAGGTAAGAGAGCTTTGTACTTTGAAATAATAATTAAAAAAAATACATCACATTTCCCAACATAAGGAAAGGTGTCAGGGAAGGTAAAGACATGTTCTGGCAACACGGTTGGTACCTTGAAGGACAAGCCCACAGATTTGAGAGATTTTTCAACCTGGGAACTTTCCAGTATTGAACAATGGGATATGTTGTTGACTCAAAGCCTCAGAGTGGAAGTCTTCCACTTCACGCCAGCAGTCATGAAGTTTTATCATGAAGCGCTGGTGCTCACGATTCTCTGTACGTCTCCAGGATTACTCCTCTTACAAATAAAAGTAGCAAATAAATAAATAAATAAATAATAAAAACAATAAGCAGTGAAATGGAAAATACTTGTGTAATTTGCCCTTTTGCGTTACTCTTTTGTGTCAAGTAATTAAATCAATCTTTTCCTCAATAAATTGTTCTTGAGAATAAAGTTTCTTTGTCAGGGGGAAAAAAATGGGTGAGAACTGACGTAAACTCTCCCTCGATGCGGCAACACTTCGCACATTTTCTGACAAACTCACAATATTGCTCAGAGTGTGGAGCGCCAGTTGGATATTCACACGTGGACGTGCGTCGCAGGGGTCACAGAAGCAAATATCTGTTGAACGCTGATGTGCGACTGCTCACAATAAACATTTGCATTATTATTATTTTTTTTTTCTTCCCGCTGACGAGAGCTTGCAAGTGTGATTCCTTCCTTCTCCAGCAGAGTTTGTGCTCACGTCACACGTCGTGTCATTATGTCTGCAGTTTGATTGTCACTCCTCAGTAACGCTTGCTGTCGCAACTGTTGGTGCCCAACCGGCTATCAGCTTCTGTTAAGTCAAAAAAAAAAGAGAAAGAAAGAAGAAACACAATACCAAGTCCCAGTTTGTGCAGCAAGGGTTTTTTTTTTTTTCCCAATGGTTGTGCAAAAGTGTTTGCCACAGTCGTGCCATCTGCTGCGCCTCCTCCTGCCCGTGGTATGAGAGGCAAGGCGAGTCCTCGCGCAGGAAAACAGAGGACAGAAACATTAAAACCTCCGTCGCTGCGCTGACCGGTGCGTCTGTGTGTGCTTCCCGCTGCAGCTCGCCGAAATCGCCGACACCAAGGACCAAGTGTTTCCCGTCAAAGATGGCTTCCACGCGCTCAAAGGAATTGTCAATTCTGTAAGTTTTGCCCGACAAGGCGTGTTTTTCTCCTTCCTGGTGAACAGCTTGAGGTCGATGTGTGTGAAGTGTAAATCAGGCTTATTGGCCCTGGAGGCATCAATCTGTCACTCAGAGTGCCCACCCCCTTTCCCAACACACACACACACACACACACACACACACACACACACACACACACACTCTTCTCTCTTTATCCTCTTTAATATGACAGAATCCTGCTGCATTCTGCTGGTAAGGGCTTGTTACAGGTTACCTCAACTTCCTGTTGGGCGAGTGTGGAAAATATCTGCGGATGCTCCTCTCTCTCTCTCTCTCTCTCTCTCTCTCTCTCTCTCTCTCTCTCTCTCTCTCTCTCTCTCTCTCTCCCTGTCCGTCTCCAAACCTCTTGCAGCAGCTTGACACTTGGTCACTGGTCCATGTGACGGCGTGACATCGTGCTTGTTTCAGTGCAGGACGCCCACTTGCTCTCCGACTGTTTACATTATTTCTTCTTCCACTAGCGAAGAGCCTCAGTGCCTCCGCCAGTTCAGCGCTGCGAGCCCATCTTGTCCGTGTCGTCAGCGCTGACCGCCGCCACAGTGACCACCGTTCCCTTTAACACTGTTTACATGGAGTTTTCCCCCCATGCAGCCCCCCCATCCCCCTCCTCCTCCGCTGCCAATTAGCCACACTTTCCATTTGCTGCAGCTTTTTAGCCCCAAAACGCTGCCAGCCAAGGCGTAGGGGTTTGTATGGCAACATTTTTTATTCCTGTTTTTTTTTTTTTTTTTTTTTACGTGAATCTGAGCCTGGAGACCATCGCATGGCTTGACCCGCCCGAGCACTACTTACATCTGTGAGTGTGCACTGCTGGTGACTGGGTTCAGCAGTGTTGCAGGAGGGGAGCTGCACCAGACTGGAAGATGGAGGGGGTCTTGTCATGCAACGTACATGTGTTGAACACACATGTAAGGATAGGTCAAGGGTCACTGTAAAATGTGTGCATGTTTTCAAATTTTCAAATTTTGAATTGTAACATAGGGTGTCATTTTTCCAGAGGATTTAGTCCTTAATAGGACAGTCATTGAAATACTTTATGAAATTCTGAAATACATTTTTCCTTTCATTTTATAGACTATTATAATTAAAGATTAATAATAAGATGAAGTGCTGCAAATCAAAGTCAGAGAAGTTACAGTGTACGGTTCCTCACCGAAATAGATAAAATGTTAAATTATTTCAAAAATATTTCTGTAGTTCCAAGAACTTCTTGAGTGATGAGCAATGCGGAAAAAAAATGTAATTGCTGCACTTTTTTTGTCGATCACAGCAAAAACAACAGAAAGGAACAAAAAAATTCTTTGAAGATGCTGGTGACTAGAAGTGAGGAAGAAGCAAATAAAAGTCCCCAGTAGACTTAACAGAGAAAATGTACTTCTTATCAGTCTGGAGCGCGGCGAAGCGGGCCGACGGCGCGAAGACTCTTCCGCACGCGTCCATGTGTGTGCTTTTACACTTTCCATAGTGTGCCAGAGTCGCTCCACCAGCGTCCAGCGCGACAGTCGGACGGCGGCTCATCCACCCAGCGCTCTGACGTGTCCAGCATGTCAATGAAACAACAGCGCATTCTTCTCAGATTAGTAATCCTCGCTCGCTCTGCTGGATCCCCAGGATTTGAGATCATCTGTGCAGCCTTTCACTGCAGGAATCCACGTCGCCTGTGTGTGTGTGTATGTGTGTGTGTGTGTGTGTGTGTGTGTGTGTGTGTGTGTGTGTGTGTGTGTGTGTGTGTGTGTGTGTGTGTGTGTGTGTGTGCAGGAACAACAACTCAGACAGACAGACAGACAGCAGCACCGCAACCTTGAATTTCTGCATCTTTTTCCCCCTTCTATCGCCATGCCGTTGTAAAGTGCGGCAGTTTCCGGGTCAGAACTTCACTTCCCTCTCGGAAATATCCAAGTTGTAAAAGCGTCCAGCTTATTCTTTGAATTTATTCACCCTGACCTTTTCATTATTTTCACAACACTTGCGCTCCGTCCAGGATTTTATCAGACCTTGAAAGAGACGGAAATGAATCTTCCGAAGAAAATCATTTCCACTGAAGTGCCTGCGGTTGCCCCGGCCTTTTTAGGAACTCAACCATTTACTACAGCGGCCAAGAAACTGTTGGATGACTTTGTATATTTGGATGACCGGCCTATTTTTTTTTTTTTTTTTTTTTCCTCCTGCAGTCTTTTTCGTAATAGTGTTTGTGACAAGACACCAGAAAGGCGAATGTCTGCAGGTTTGAGTTCAGGCCTCTTATCCCCCCGGTGCCCCCCGCCGTAAATGCAGCTTTTTCCCAAACAGCTCTTCAAGTCAGGACGCACTAATGTGAGGACAATGCCTTTCATGGAGTGCTCTGGTGCAATCACTTCAGCAACCCCCGCCCCAACCCCCCCGCTTTTTTTCTCCCGTATTCTCTGTCTTGAGCTCTGCCAAGCAAGTAATTAGACGGGGAAAATAGTGGCACAAAGGAGCAGCAGCAGATCCTTCTCCACCCAGCTGTCACCTACAAGCGCCCTCCTGTCTTCACCGCTCCTTATCAAACCATCACGTCTAATAAGGCCGCTGCAGCGCTTCCTTCTTCCCTCCCTGCCTCCCTCCCCCAAGCCCCTCCCCCCGCCAAGATTGAAGTTCCTGCCGTCGGCCAATGAAAGCTTCAAGTGTCCCAAATTGCGGCTAATATGCTCCTTTTTAAAGCGGCTGTGTACTGGGATTTGCATAGTTTGTCCACTGTTGATTTATTGAATCGCGGCGGAGTAGCGCGGCTCCGTGACAGTGGGCTCACACGGGCCTCTTTATATGATAATGCACAATCCCGGAGGTTTTTAATAGAACCCCGAGATGTAATAGTCTCGCATAATTTTCACATAAAAAGGCCGACGCAGCTGCCGCTCCCGCTCGGCGGCAGGAACCCGGCGCCTCTCCCTCCGCCGACAGGCCGCCATCGGGAGTGAGACATTTCTCAGGTGTTTGCGCCCTAATTTGTTTTTTAAACTTGACAGGAACGATAACGCTCATGGCTTGACGTGTTTATTTTCGGGCCCCGAGCAACAATGTACCTGTTTGATTTTCTTTTTCTATCTTCTTCTTCTTATCCTCCAGATATTAAAGCGCTCGTGCACGGAGATCCTGAGTGTGGAGCCCTCCAGTGTGTGTGTGAACGGTGAGTGCGACAAACAACTCTCTTGGAAGAAAGCAGGATATTTAGCCCCGTGTTTGCAGCCCCCTGCTATGTTACGGATGTCGGCTTCCCGCTAATAGTGATGCTTTTTTGCACCTCCCACACGAGGGTGAAAACAAGGTGGCTGCAGTGGTTGTTGGTCAGCTTGTCTTCTCGAGGAATTTTAAGAATGCATCAGTGTGTGTCAGTAGTGGGTCGGTATCTTTGTATTTTTGTCGTTGTATGATTGAAACCATCACAACTTTATCATGTATGTTGTTTTTTTGTATTCGTGGAGAAAACACACAATAGCAGCAATCAAAACATGAAAACGTACAAACAATCAAAATTTTACCAAAAAAAAAAAAAAAAATAAGGTCAGAAATTGTCCGTAAAATCGTGTGTGATTGGATTTATCCTGTGCAGCGGTGGAGCCGTGACCCCCAGGTCTCCAACCAACAAGTCAACGAGCAAATCTCTTAATACACCATAGACAGCAGGTCCAGCTGCAAAGAGAGGCTCTTCTAAATAATGTGTGTCATTTGAGCCAGTGGATTGTAAACAAAAGAAAACCTGTCCTCAGTTTTTTCCTTCTTATTCTTGTGTGAAACCAAAGATGTGCTCGCGTGCAAACCAGAAACACAAAGTCCGACTTTCTGCACTTTTGTTTCCCTTGCATGCCTTTGCAGTAAAAGTCACAGTACAGTCACTGACCAGGCCCTGCTCCTCACTGCATGCAGTTCCCCACAGGCGCAACAGGAAGCTCCAGACATATACAGTGCATGCGTCTAATCTGCCCCTTTGTTTGCATTCCGGCAGAGTCCTTCGACATCGTCCTCAGAGGGAACGGCTTCGCCCTGGGACGCAGCAACGAGGGCGTCGTGTGCAGCTTCATAGTGGACCAGCAGACATTCAGTAAGCGCTCCACTGGCTGGCAGGAGGCTCAGCAGTGGAGTCGGCGTGCGTTGTTGGCGTTTCCAGTCATTGCAGAGCGCCGCCACAACTCCACTCCTCTGGCTGAGTTTTCCTTTTTCATTTAAGTGGCGTTGATGAAGTGTGCAGTGTACAGTTAGTTCACCTGTTTGCTACCATTAATGACCTTTTTTATTTGTTGTAAATTCACACATTGAGAAATCTGCTGCTGCTGAGTGTGTCAGATTTCAATCAGAGACCAAAACAAGAGTAAAAAAAAAATCCACATTTCTTTGACATTGTTAAAACTAGAAAACAATTTAATATAATGTGTATTTTTGTCACAGCCTTAAAACTCATTGAAATCTCTTTATGTCATGCTGAGCTCGTTAAAACAAGCCAGTGCCTTTGATGGCCGCTCAGCTCCGTCTTATCGTATCCCATCTCAATTCAGCAGAAGAAAAGAGGCTATGTAGGTCACCATGCTCCTTATTTTGAGCTCGCAGTCTGCTCTGTTGAGAAATCCTTTTTCAGGAAGCAAACAGGATTTGGCACCCAGAGCCAATCTTTTCAAACTCTCATTTGGCCGCGTGATCTGCCGGATCGACGACTGCCAGTGACAACACTTCCCTCCTTGACAAGTTTTTTTTTTCCCAGTTCCACATAAAAGACTTTAGCGTATTTCCCCTCCTCTTTTCATGAAGGGGTTTTAATCTGAATGAGGACGTCAGCGGCGGTGGTTGGAGGACGTCTGTCTTCCTGTTGGTCCTTTTCTCAGCCGACGCCGTCTCACGTTCGCCCACTTGGGGCTATTTATGACTCCCCAAGCTTCTGCATGTGCTGTGCGCAGACCTTTTTAGCAGTGGGGCTCCTCATTATTATTGACAGGCATCACAGCAATTATGAAAACACACAGCATATGTGGAGCAGATGCTGTGGTTGCACAGTCAAACAGAGTTTAGCAGGCGACAGAAACATCAACGGGACCAAATTAGAACCATTTCCTGCTCTATATTTTTTTTGTCCGTCCTGGACTCCAGTGGGGGCAGCCTTGCAGGATTAATTATCACCGCAAAATAATCTCCAGAAAAATAGCACATTTAGCTCTCTGTTTCCTTCAACCAAAATGCAAAACAAGGATGTCTTTGGATGGGGACAAAAACAAGGTCGTCTCAGAGGACGGTGCTAACACCTGGCTAGCCACTGTTAGCCTTGGAAAGGACACAAAGGGCTTTTTTTTTTTTTTTTAGTTTTGTAAACAAAATTGTAACCGACCTCAGCAGTGGCCATTATTCAAACTCTAAGTTAGATCATTAAAATGAAACTTTATTTTTCTAGACGGCACTGTGGTCCAGTATCAGTCATTTGAGGAGTTTTTTTCCCCCAAATTCATTCTATGTTCTGTATTCTTTGCCTTCAGACCACAAGCCGAGCATCGTGCACAATGATTATCTGATGTGTCCTGCACCAAAGCTCTATGAAGTCGGACAGTAAGTACTGAAAAACCTTTTCAAAACCCCAAAACTGTGTTTAAATGACTGATATTCAGAGCATGTAATCGCCAAGTGTGACATAAAAACCTGTGAGGCTGAATGAATCTTCTCTCAAATGTACACGCAAAACAAAATCACACATACAGAATTCACTTTGTCAACACTTGCCATTTCTGCCGTTCTATCTTTAGTCAGAGTTTTGTGTAGCGATCCCTCGTCTGGCTCTAATATTTAGTGAAGACGCCTCAGTCGTCTCTCTTGGTTTCACACAGTCTTTATGCTTTGTTTTTCCCTCCGTCTCCGCTTCTTTCCGCGTACAGATAAACAAGTCCTTAATCTATAAATCAGCTGTACGTTAAAACAACGGATGAAGGGATGAAGAGTTTGGGGAAGCGTAAAGACACAGTAAACACTGTCGACAAAGCCTGACATGAATTTTGAAAAAAAAGGAAGGAAAAAAAAAAGCCCCATACATCCTGCATTCAAATAAAGGAAAAAAACAGAATGCAAATATGGCTTTATTCCCACCTGCGCAGCCATTGTTTGATATTTAACGTCATTGCTTCTAATCCCAAACCACAACAGATGATCGCTAAGGCATTCTAGATGGAACAACAGATTTTAATGTCCTGGATGACTGCAATCCAATCAAAAATGTATGATTGTGAGCGTCGAAGGGTCCTGAAGGTGTTTCAGCTTAACAAAAAAAAAGAAGAAAAAAAAGATTATGTATGTGCATGATGACGGAGATGCTGCGACCACTCAACTTGAAGCTCACCTCAGATAATCCTCTCATTTTAACGCCCAAACCGGCCGTTACAAAAGCTGTCAGACAGCAAACAGAAAAAAAAACAATTAGATTTTTTTTTTTTGCAAGTTCTGGGCTTAAATACTGAAACAGAAACACTGTGTTATGCTTATATAATGCTTGTTCGTCTGTGTGTGTGTGTGTGTGTGTGTGTGTGTGTGTGTGTGTGTGTGTCAGTGCTCCCTATTTTTCCAGTTTATGAACAGAATTGAGGGAAGGCAAACAAGCAGCATTTTTTAGTTTGCAAACCCAATATTTTTATATTTTAATTAACACGGAGAACAATGATTGTTGAGTTGCTTCATTTTGTTCACATTTCCAAGGTAGGAATTTGTGTGGTTTTTTCTTTACATAATGTGTTGAATACAATTTGCAATTCAATGCTACAAAAACCACACCATCGCGATACTTTGAAAAGCCATTAAAAGATGCCCGTGTGCCAGTGAAGACAGTCGATCTTTTGTTTTCTCCAAAGCTGAGAGATTTTAAATCTCCAAGTTCCAAACTCAGCACAGCGACCCCTGCTGTCCTTCGCCGCAGCCAATCAATAACTCGAAGCGGCTGAAGCGTCCTGCACCTTCACCTCCAGCCGCGACCTGCGACGGGGCCCGAGCCGCCGCCGCCGCCGCCACTCTCTGCCGTCAGCCAGCCAAAAAGAGGCCCGCTTAATTAACTCTTGGCTGCCGACGGTGACCCATTAAGTAGTTAGCTGGTAAGGGCGGCGAGTAAACACATCTGCTGGAGGGGCTTTAAGAGGATGTGTGACAGATGCAGCCATTCCCGTCTCCGCGCTCCTGATTTAAATAATTCACCACGCGCTGACAATCCCCGCACCCAGGACCACCTGCATGGAATAGCGGCAGAAGCCCGGAAACTTCCGTCTCCGTCCATCTGTCCGCCTCTGCTCCGCTGCCTGCTCCCAGTGCACAGGGACACTCCCTTCCACCGCCATGCGACTCCTCGACCCCGCCGTCCTCCCTTCCTCCAAGGCGATTTTAGATCGGCGAGGGGTTCCCCGCAGCACCGTCACGCAATTTCAGATACGCCGAGATGCTTTTTTTTTTTTTCGGTCGATGCGTTTTTCGGCGCCGGCAGCTGCAGCTCCCTTCCGCTGGGACAGAGGGAAAAAGATAAATAAATGAAGATTCCCCGTGTGCAGGAATCACGCTGACTGTCGGTGGTGGTTGTGTTGTAGTCAAGCTGGCACCAACCCAGACCAAGACATTATCAAGACTAGATAGTATTGAGACCAAGACTTCATATATCGAAGAAAAATAACAACAAAACAGAAAAAAATGACCAGCATCTTTTTTTAAATTCCAGTTTGCTTCTAAATCTAAAAGCAAACATTTCTCCAGCAAGACATCTTTGTATAGTTTTCTTTCACATTTTGCTGCTTTGCCAACTATTTTGAACAATTTCCAAAAAAAAACTATTTGCTTCATAAAGTTAAAAAATAAATGAACTAGGAATAAGGGGGCAGGGTGTCACTCTGGGTGTCACAAACAGAGCGTAAAACGGCAGCAGCTGGATTGTTTTCCGTTATTATCGTGTTACTGCATTGTTGGCTGAGTCTTGACCGGTCTTGATCAAAAATCCCCAGTGCATCCAGTCAGAGACCGAGACAAGACCCAGTGAAAAAGCCTCAGATCTCTGCGAGACCCTTAAAAAGTGTTCTGGAGACCAAGACCAACCTCCAGCACTACAACACGAGGTGGTGCGTGGAAGCGCTCATGGTGGAGGCATCATCTGCGCTGACAGCTGCAGCGTCAGGCTTGAAGCTCTGGCATCTGGCCGACACACTACCCCCAGCCCCCGCCTGCCCCTACCCCCCTACCCTCCTCCCCCACTCGCAGGCCCAGGCCACACCCCAGTGGGGCGCCGGCAGGGAGGTTAAATGGCGGCTCGCTCTGGCGGCGCCATGTCACCTGGTGTTTTTTTTCACAATAACGGCGGAGGGCAAAAGATAACTGAGGCGGGGGCCGACACCTGCTTTACAAAGCAGGTACAGCAAGCTAACGCTAATGCTGGTCAATAATTAAAGTGGTTCCTGTGGGACGGCTGCCCCGCTGCCGACACGGCTCCATCTGCTCCTCCTCCTCCTCCTCCTGCTTTGACAGCGGAGGGACGAACATGTTGACGCCAGTGGAGCCGTCCTGCGGTTTGATGCGGCGATTTGTTGACGAAACGCAGAGGTGACTGTGATTGAAGAGTCTGCTGAGAGTGGTGGAGGTAGGGCGTGTGTGTCGGGGGGGGAGGGGCTGGGGTCCTTACACTTCCAGGTATTAATAACTGTCACAAGCTGCGTTTCCAGGATCCCTAGAATTGCGCAAATGCAAAATATGGCAAAAAAAAACTGTTGATGGAAACAGCTAAAAACCTCTCAAATATGGCTAAAAGGTTTTGACGCTCTCATGAGGTGGTTTTTCCGATGTATCCATATAGAGGTATATCATAATAGTGTCATGGAAACACTTTTTTGCTTTTACACATCAGCAGACGTGACGTACGGGGTCACGTGACCAGTTCACTTCAAGTGAAAATGGAGTGCTATGAACAGTGCAGCCAGCTAAAAATTTGTACGAAATATATGAAAAACCTAATTTCTCAGTTTGAATAAGGTTCCAGGTCTTGAGTACTTTCCCTTTAGCTTTTAGTTTATGAGGAAGAATAAAAACAAAAAAGTTTTCAAACAATGGCTTGTCATGGAGGAGCTGTGTGACATGACACGACACGACGAGCGTCTCTAGACAAATCATTTCCTTTCCATTTGAACCTCCTCCGTCTCTTGTTGGGAGCGTGCGGCGCAGTCTGGTCCAGACCGGCTCCACCTTCGTGCTCCTCCATCAGAAGTAACTTGCACCGCGACAAACTTGTGCAGACTGATGACTGGTGGATGTCGAGTGACAGGCGCCGCATATGCTGCGCCGTGAATTATTCAGCCCCCCCGCTCAATTTCCACATCTTTAAGGGAAGTTTGAGGCCATTAGCGTCGCCGTTGTCAGCCGCTTCCAGCTGCAGCGCATCAGCAGAGCTTAGCGTCACGCCGGCCCGCCGCTCTGACGGCTGGCGCCGAGCCCTGGGACAAAGTTGCTCCGCCGCCACCGAGCCGCAGATTGAAGCCTTCTGCCGTTCAACTGGTGTCCCAGGGAGCCCACCGCGCTCTCTGCCCAAATTCTGACTGATCCCCTCGGCCCCGCTGACAATCTGCCCTCTCATCTCGCATTTATTCAAACACCGCCGTCCAACCAGCGAGCAGCTGCAGCCTTCTCATCGCTGTCACTCACTGGCTTTCAGTATGAAAAAGTTATATGACAGCGAGGGCTCTTCTGAATTAATCATCCCGCACCATTCCCCCATCCCTTCTTTTTTCTCTCCTCTTTTTTGCGCTTGGCCTTGATTTCTGTGCAATGGAATGACCATTACTCAATTCACGAGAAACTGATGTGCAAATAAATGGTTAAAATTCAGCCTTGGCCGTTTATGAGGTTTCTTTTCAATAAGACGGTGTATGGATTGTTTGTTCATTGGAGATTCAAGGTGGCTTATTAAAATTTTGAGTAAATTTTATATACAAACAGATTATCTTTTTATTGCACCTCCATTATAGTTTAGGTTTATTATCAATAAACCAATGAACCGTTTTGGGATTGTTTGGTTGGTTTGGTTTATGAACGTTAACCTCAAAATAGGATTTGAGGTAGTGAATCCAAATTTTGTCATATGATACAATGACCCAGAGGAGAAGTGTTTGTTTTTTTTAAACCTTTATTTAGAACTAGTCCGATGACGCCTCATGAACTAGAAGCGTCTTTCTTTGTATTCATTCCTTGAGAAATTGCTTCCATTTCAAAAAATGACTCACTTCAAAAGGTTTTTAGCTTATTATATCTGTGTGTGTGTAATTCTGGTTAATATTGATGATGTAACTTTTTTTTTTTAATATTTCCAAAGAAAATAGAGTAAAGACAGATGAGGTCTGATGAAATATATATACTCCAATGCCTACGCAGATTCTGGCTTCTCAACAGTAAGTCAGTAAATTAGCCCTCAGTGTGAAAAGAGCCTCACTGACTATGCTTGGCTTGTGGTGCATTAAGGATGTCCAGGGATGTGTGTGTGTGTGTGTGTGTGTGTGTGTGTGTGTGTGTGTGTGTGTGTGTGTGTGTGTTCCTCAGTGTAACTCGCTTGGGAGCTTTCCTCCTTCACACACCACACCTCCACACCTCCGCCTTGATTAACAGCCTGCCCACTATTATCAGCAATTGTGGGTGTCAGCTAAATTAGCCCTCTCCTGTCGCCCATTCAGCACCAGCACCTAGTTAACATGCAAGAACCCGGGAAGGCCCCGGCTGAGCCGCAGAGGCGTTGCAGCCTTTTCACTAATCCGCGTCGGACACAAAGGAACATTATCAGAGCGGCGAGAAACTGATTCATGCTCAGAAGTAGAGAGAAGAGGTTGGCGGAGGAACCTGTGGTAGAGAAAGGACCAGGTCGAACCAGCAGTAGCCTGAGTCTTTATCCTGGTGGTAAATCTCCAGTAAAATGTAGTCCGTCCTTTATTTGTGTGCTTCAAAACACAAAGTTCTGCCCACCAGCCCTTTTTGATGTCATAAAGGGCTCTGACGCCTCACCGGTACCTCTGTGACGATGTCACCAAAGCCATGTGGTCGTCCTGCCTGCTGTCGGTGGAAACCTGGTTTTGTCCCCTGCCAAACTTCCAAAAGCAGCATTGAGCTGTTTTAGTTGAAGACAGAACCCACCATTTTAGCAGGAGGCTGTAAACAAAGGGCTAAATATGTTGTTTTCTGAAGATCTGTTGAGTTTTTAGAGAAACAATTGCTTGAGCCTGCTCCAGCGTCAGTGTAAGGTGTAAGGTGTCAGTTGCTGTCGTGCTCTGAGGTCGCCTCTGCTTAATGCGGCGCACTGAGCCTGACTGACAATAATTAATTCAAACATAACTTTGGAATTGAAAATCAAAACTGGATGGATTGTCCCACCGTCGGCGCGGGAGGACCCACTTCCCAACAAACGCATCAGCTTCTGCCGCCGCTGGTCTCACATCTTTTCCACTCGATCTCTCCGAAGACTCACCAGCACTTCAAAACAATACAAAACAACACAAAAAAAGTTCCTCTCCCTGTCTGGCTAAACCTGTGGCCCCCTCCCCGGCAGATAAAGATCAAACCGTTTGAACAGAGGCAGAGATCCCCCCAGAGAGCCCTTGTTTAAATATTAAGTCAATAAGTGAAAAGCACAAACAGGCAGGAGAGAGAATGAAGCACCAGACGCAGCCGAGGCGTCAACAAGTCCAGTCGAGTGTCAAAGTGCATCTGCTTTCAAACTTCCACGGATCGCACTTGAAATATTTAGCATCGGTGAAGGTGCAAAAAAACAGGAGTCAGTTTGGAATATTTAGAGTACAACTGCATAGTAATGGGCGCCAGGTCTGCTCGCTCATCTGTTCCGAACGGCGGGAGAATTGGCGGCCCAAGGCGGTGCCCGAGGCCGAATCCCGAGCAAAGCAGCCGCGAGCCGCGCTCGTTATTATTCCGCCTCTCCTGCGCCGGCCTCCCCGTACGCTGCCACACACTCACAGCTGGCCCCTCGCACACACAATATCACTCCCAGTACCCTTCTCTCTCTCTCTCTCTCTTTCTCTCTCTCTTCTCAACTCCCCTCCCCCCCTTTTTTGTGCTGCGTCCGAGTCGTTTCACTCGTTCCGTGTCCTGAATTCTCATTAAACCTGCCGTAATTGGATTGGGCGTAATGGACATATGGAAATTGCGGTGCCGTTCATCATTAGGGTTTTTAATTGTGCCCATTTTGGCTTTGCGGGCCGCTTTTTTTTTTTTTTTTCCCTCTCTTTCTCCCTTCTTTTTTTTTTTAACCACCTCCTTCTAAATAAGTGGTTCACGGGTCTTGTTACCCACCGCCGGTCCGCTTGCTTCATCCCACTCGCAGTGATGGATGTGATAATGAGAGGATTTCCTCCCATTGTGCTCAGCACCGATCCGGGGCAACTGTTGTTTAGTAGGAGCTTTACAGCCGTATTTAATTATATAAGTAGAATGATTTATATTATTTACCGACAATATCCTGTTAACTGATACCTATAGTGTGAAAAAAATGCCTGATGAGAGGTTTGAGTTTGATTGTAGGCTTCAAGATGAATGTTGCAGAAAAAAAGACCCCTGCTTTGTCCTTGGATGCATTTAAAGTAGCGAAACATTCAAAGTTACCACTGTATTATCATTATTATTATTATTATTATTATTATTATTATTATGATCAATATTGCAGTACAGTAATATTATTATAATAATCTCCTCTTCCTTGCAGGACAATGGACGTCCTCATCAGCCTCAACAACGGCAAGTCTTTCATCAGCAGTGCCTACACCATCACGGCATCAACATGTGTGAGTAGCAACACAGCACCGTCCCTCACTTAGCAGTTGTGGTTTTTGATCACGTCGTTCCTGTTCTACTTTCTCTCCTTCTCGTCTGCCTCTGAGCCAGTGTGAAAATAAATTTGCAAATGCACCCAAAAACGCCTTACCAATTTTCAAATAGACCAAAACCTCAATCAAGCAACTAGCCAAATTGTCACTGTAAACGTTAATGACTGATGTTGCATCTGTGTAACTTAAAGTTCATGCTGGATCTGGTTTTATTTGTTCAGCTGTGAACCTTTTTTTTTTTTTTTTTCTGATTTTCTCTTTTGGAATCCAAGTCCAATCTCTGGACTAACTTTGTTGCTTGTCATTGTGCCCTCCAGTCCAACGGCCTGGTGGTGGCCATCGTCTTCCTGGTGCTGCTCGTCCTCGTGGCTCTGGCCCTCATGTGGTGGTTCTGGCCGCTCTGCTGCAAATTGGTGAGTGTTGTCGCGTCACATAACCAAGATCCGGCCTTCATTTGATGGCCACTTTAAAGAAAATCCAGCCAAACTTTATTTTGAGAAAATATCAGAGTGGCTCTCTGAAATCTTTCAAGCTCCTTCAGATTCACAACCACTATCAGCCTTGTCAACGTTCAAGAAGCCACACTACTGACTTACTACTGAAGCGGCAGAGTCTGTGCCGGAGGAAGATGCCAGATGACTCAAAATGTTGCTGTCAGTGTCTCATATTGGTCAGAATCTGTTGCGTTGCGCGCAGAGACACGCTGAGATCTTCTCTCGGTGGCGGTTGAAAACGCCCGGTTGTGGTGAAGTCAGACTGAGTCGGAGAATCTGGAGAGATTGCAAGCTGCCCTCGCTTCATGAGCGGTGATATTTTGGGGTTTGGTGACCTCCTTCACCGCTGCATGCAGCCAATGTGACCACTTCATGCAGAAACAGGAAGTGAAAGTGGTGGGGCTGCATCCTGCAGTTGGGCCCCTAAACTGAGTATACGTGCAATATCAGTCATATGAACAAACAAGCAGTTTTTTTAAAAAAGAGAGGGTTTAGCACCGTGAGTGACAGATTGTGTCGAAGTTACCAAAGTCTGTCTGTTGACTACCTGGGGACCGCAGTGATTACCAATGATCACAGAGACTGTTTATGGCTTTAATCACACTTAAATCAGTCAACTCTGCAGCTTAAAATACTTATTTTTGTTTTTGGGGAGCTCATAATTCTCTGTTGTGGCTAATCCTGTCAGCTTTGTTTTCAGCTTTTGGTTTTGTTTTTTTTCCCATTTACTCCACCTAATACCATTATCATCATTATTACTATCATCATTATTACTACTCTTTTGTGATTGCACCCTGTGTAGCGGACTGGAGTGTTGTCCTCTGGAGAGGATGTTTTGCACGGTTGAATTACGAGCAGTGGGCAGGATATTTCGTTTCCTTAAAGGCCCAGTGTGAAGGATGCAGTTGCATGTAATTCACTGTCTTCATGTTTGATTTCAGAGTAGAATCACTGAACCCAGCAGATCCTCTTTCTGGACTTCTGTAGATAAATGGTGCCACAATGTGGCCACCTCATAACAAGTGGACCTGCTCTTTGAGTCAGTATATAAATGTTTATTATAACTAAATGAAGACTTTGTTAGCCCAACTGGGCCTTTAAACTGTAGAAATCCCATCGTATCCAAACTGAAGCTGAAATTCAGAGGAGCATTTCAATAGTATTGTCACATTTTGCCCCACGCCTCTGATTCCTGAGAGTGTCATCAGCTGAACTAAACGCCCTCCTTTCATTTTAATCTCAACTAAACTTTATTAATTTCAAGTGTATATATTTTCCCCAAGTCTCATTTTTTTCTCAGATAATTGTTAAAGAATCCCCCCCCCCTCATCCTGCCCTCGCACTCCCGTCGCCACTTTAAACCATTCACAAAAATCCACAGCAGATTTTGCTCCGGGGCGATGCTGCAGATGGTGCGACCCCGGACTCTTTCTCTCTCTCTGCTCTCTCTCCTCCGAGATCCGACATGGGGCAAAATGCACCCTTAAGGTCGCGCCAAAGCCCCCATGGACCCCCATTAGCCCCCCCACCCTCCCACCACCACCAGCGTCGCACCTCTGCTCGGGCCCTTACATGATAGACGTCACCTGGCTTTGTGGACCTGGAGGGAGCCCGTCCAGGATGAGATGGAAGCATATTTTGGAAAACCAACAAAGGCATTAAAATGTAAACCCCCTGCAGCATGTCTGGCCGCCGACGTGTTTGTCTTGGTGGAGGGAGCTGCTGTTGCCTACCATCCAGGGACGTGGCAGAAGAAGAGGGCCATGTGTGGCTTGTTAATATTTAAACCCTCAGTCTGCCAGGTTTCAGCAGTCGGGATGAGGCCACACACACACACACACACACACACACACACACACACGCGTACAGGCGCACAGTCTCTTTCCCACAATCCCTCTCTCCCGGTCTCTCTCTCTCTCTCTCTCTCTCTCTCTCTCTCTCTCTGTCTCCCCACATGGCTTGATACCAGCAGAGAGGTCATATAAGCTTTGGAGTGGTAATTTCTTTGTTTATGATTTGTTTTGGCTATTAAAGTGGGAGCGACGACGGCGGCCTTGAGTTCAAACCAAAGGCTCGGCGGCTGCAGATGCGATCGCCGGTGCCGCCAGAATCTGTCACGACGAGAGAGAGAAAGCTCGCTGCTAATTGTTAATCGTATTAGAAACAGAATTACATCTATGACGTCTGTTTGTTTGTTTGTTTGTTTCTCTTCTTTTTTGGGAAGCAGCTAAATGCTAAATAGCGCTTGCTCTGTTCACACACAAACAGGTTGAAGTCATATGTAGTTTGAAATGTCGGCCATCTCTTTTGGAAGTCAGACGGTCACGGCGACAGACAGCCATATGGGGGCGCTGCCTTGCACCTCCGACCAATCACATTCACCGCTGAGAATCTTTTTTTTGTGCGTGTTTTGTGTTTTGTTTCTCGCCTCTTTCCTATTTTTCACGTCCGTCGGCTACCTGGGAAAAAAAAGTATTTCCCGCTGCCGCGCCGCCCATTTGTATAATGCTTTATTCATCCGGGCAATATGTCCGGGAAATCTGCTGCATAATTACTTCATAAAAAGGGGATAATCCCGGCAACGTAAGGTGCGGCTGCGACCATGTTAATCAGCGTATGGAGCGGCCGCCCTGAGCCCCACCCCACCCCTCCACCCCCCACCCCCTGTCACCCCCCCTCGCCGGATTTGCTCGCAGCCAGTTGTGTGTCGGGAGAGCAATGAATTAACCCTAATTGATTATTTTTCATTATTCTAATGAAAACAGTGTGCGGAGGGTGTGTGTGTGTGCACGCGGGGTCCGTGCGCTCAACAGGCGAGGAAACAGCTGTTGGGATCTCTGATAGGGCATAACGACCGCCGCCGCCACCGCCACCGCCACCATCCACGACCAATTTAGCAAATGCAGAAGCGGCGGCGGCGCCCTCGTCTCCGCCACCTCATGGGGTAAAGGTCGGCCTTGAGTTCCTCCAGTTCTGTCGCGTCTTTGGCGCCATGATGAAATGATGATGAAATGTGCTGCGTGGTTCGTCGGCCTTCTGTCTCACAGCATCGATCAGACTTTGAGTCTCATTGCAATATTGCACAGCGTGTGAATGAAGTCTGTCCTTTTCTTCTTCAGCTGGCTCTACTATTTCGAACACGTGTGCTAAAACACATGGTCCCGCCCCCTGCGATGTCACAAAGGGCTGTGAGCGGGAAGGATCAATGCGCTGTTTTGTAGCACAGGGTGGAAAGTAATACACTACCTCTAATTTATACACTGTACAATATTTCCGTAAGACTCAGTTTACAAAGCTGAAAGATAACAAGTGTTCCTAGGAAGGAAAAGATCGTATTGATCCTCTAGCACAGCAGAAGGGTGGAGCACTTTCTGAATAGAGGAGCAAGTCGAAGAAGAAGAAGAAGATTTACTCGTTTCCCATTTCTGTGTGTAGGAGTGACTGTCACTGACTAGAATGGAGGCTCACATTGTTGGAAAAGCAGTAAAGCTACAAAAGTGAATTTTGAAAGGAAGAAAAGGGACCACAGGGTCTTCACTCTCTTTAAAGCCTCCTCCTCTTCTTCTCCTTTTTCCAAACGTGGCGTCCACACTGAAGGAAGAGTGGCAGCGGTGTCTTCAGCATCCTGCAGGAGGGAGAGAGGGAAGGAGGGAGGGAGCGATGGAGAGGGGGGGAGGAAAGATTGGTGGACATCAGTGTGCGAAGCGTCTGACTGACACCTGACAAATGTCACTGTCAGGCTGCTCTTTGCTTTGCAATGCACATCTGAACAAGAGAAAAAAAAAGTGGAGGCATCTTGTCCTTGAGTGGAATCACATTGTGGACAACCTGCTCCTCAGGTGCCATGTCACCCGTCGTCTGTTGTCACGCACGCCACCACCACCACCACCACCACTGCCACCGCCGCCGGCCTGGTGGCTCCGACTCCAGCAACGTGACTCTGTTTGTTTTCTTTTGTTGATTTTTTTCCCCCCTCTTTTTAATTTTTTTTGCTCACTTTTGCAAGCAACTGCTGCTCATCTTCCATGCAGACGGAGATGGAAGCCGAGCCTCCTCCTCCTCCTCCTCCTCCTCCTCCTCCTCCTCCGTGTCTCATCGGAGCTAATTAACTCCTTAGGACTTTATGATTGGGGGGGAGAGGAGGATGAGGGGGAGGTGCTCGGGAGCACTGAACCCCATCCAATTAATTAAGAGCTAAACGGGCAGCGGTGCTCGCCCCAAAGACTCCCCTGTCAACAAGTTGATTTTCAGCGTTTCTTTATTTTGCACCGGGGGCCCCTGGTGTTGGTTTACAAGCCCTGTGGTGGTCATCAGCAGTCAGCCCACTGGCCACCACTGGTGGGGGACGGGGGGGGGGGGGTGGTGACGAGCGGAAGGACGTCCCTGCTTGACGCACTCACCTGTCACCATTCACCTCCGTCAGCCGTGTGTGTGTGTGTGTGTGTGTGTGTGTGCTCCCCTTTGTGCTGACACTCTAATGATAATTTTTTTCTCCTCCTCCCCCACCACCTCTCTCTCTCTCTCTCTCTCTCCGTCGCTGTTGTTTGTTTATCCAGGTCATCAAAGACCCGCCGCCGCCTCCTCCGCCTTCTCGTCCCCCGCCACCTGTGAGTACTTCACGCTTCCTCAGCGACAAAACCCCCAGAATCAAAGAGACAAATCAACAATTTGACAATTCCGATGAAAAAAACCCAGACCAAACAGAATTTTGTGTTTCATTAACATCATCAGTAAATGCTGAAAATAATGTGGGAGGAGGGGGGGAGGAGGGGGGAGTATGATTTAGAAAATGAACACCATTATGATGTTTTTTTTTTTTGTGCGTGTGAAGTATGAATATGCACAAACAGATTTTGGTCTTTTTGAAGGAGTCATTTGCAACATCTCCTGTGAGATAAATCATGAAAATCTCGGCAGTTAAAGTGGAAAGTAGTAATGAAGTAGAAATAATTGGTTGATGTTGCAGAAGTCAGAATTGAAATATCTGTACATGTTTGTTTTTTTTAACTGGTTTCTGAAACTCGACAAACCATTCAGAAAACAAAACAAAACACAGCGTCAGTGAGTGATTGAAAATTTCAACCTCTGGCCCTCCCACTGACTCATTGACGCTGCGTGCAAAAGTCCTAACGGCCTTCAATGCCTTTCAGGAGCCAGAGCCGCTGTCCAAGAAGAAGTGGCCGACTGTGGACGCCTCCTACTACGGAGGACGAGGAGCTGGAGGAATCAAACGCATGGAGGTCAGAGTCGAGCCATCGCACGTTGCCCATCAGAGGGCTTCAAACGCACTTATCACAAAGTCACGTCAGCTCCGTCACGTTTGACACGTGGAGCTCTTTGAAGTTGTATGGGAGGAGCCTATCTGTCTGTTTATAGGTCTATCTATCCAGTTTTTCTGTGGGAACAAAGGGCGTGAAGTCAGTCGTCTGGTCAGTTTAACACGTCGTGCTCTGAATCCCCACTTTCACAAACACTCAATAATCCTTTAATTCCCATTTTATCCATCGATCTATCTATCTATCTATCTATCTATCTATCTATCTATCTATCTATCTATGTATCTATCTATGTGTTTATCTATCAATCTATCAATCTATCTATCTATCTATCTATCTATCTATCTGTCTGTCTGTCTGTCTGTCTGTCTGTCTGTCTGTCTGTCTATCTAAAACCCAAAGCACCGAGCTCCACTGTTGTTCGTCAGAGAAGCTTCATGAAAACATTGGGACGCTCCGATGGCTCTCGACGGCTCGTGTGTTGTGTGGAGGGAGAAACTGCTGACAGTTGGTCATTTTCTTCCGAAGCCACAAGTTTGCACTGACCAATCGGCCGGGCCGGACGGCGCCGCGCTGCACCGCCGTCCTCGTCAGGACGCTGATGCGTCAGACGTGACAGCCGCCGCTGCCGACGAGGCCTGATTGGATCAAGTCGTTGGCGGGATGAAGGATGGAGCGCTGCTGTCAGCTTTGACGCGTACACCTCCACCTCCACCTCCCCTGCACCACCCCGCTCCGCTTCTCCGCCCCCTGCACCCCGCCCCCTCCGAAGGGTATCCAGGTTTAAAGCGCCTCTCCTTCCTCTCCTGCTGTTGCTGCCCCGGGGAAGTTAGTGGCGTTGCAGGGAATTCCCAGCATCCTCAGGGATTCTCCCGTCTCTTGACTCCCCTCCCCACCCCCCGCCACCTCACGTGCGCGAGCGAGCGGCTCTGTCCCGTCGCTGTGTTCTCCATGCGGCAGGTTGATTGGCGCCGACAGGCCTCCTCCTCCTCCTCACTTCCGAACCCCCTCCTCCTCCTCACCGCCGCTCCGCTCCATCTCTGCAGATGAAAAAGAGGTGCTTGTTAAGATCAACCTCGCCTCTCCTCCGCATCGACATTTAAGGCACCCTGCTGAGAGAGGGTGGGGTGGGAGGTGGGGGGTTGGGGAGGGAGGTTGGATAAAAACCACGTCGGCTGCTTCGCCTCGCCGCTGCCAATATTTCAAACGCTCCTGGAGCCGGCCGAGGTGAGAAAGCATCTTTTATTCATGGCCGCCCTCTCGTTTCTTGATGTGGCGGGCGTGCCGGCGACGGTTCCCACAGACGAGTCTGAAAAGCTGTTCTATATTGTCACGGCTTAACCTACAGCTTTAAAACTGTGCCGCTAATTAATCACCTCTCTCCCTGCGCCTGTGACAGAGGATTTTTTTTTTTCTCCTGTCTCCTCCTGTGCAACAGATGTGAGGAATTCAATTAAAAAGCAGGAAGGCTTAACCGGCGCGCAGGCCGACGGTTTGACACTTGCGCGCGCACGATGGCGTCGCCTGTAAACGTTCGCTCGCAGACAAAGGCAGGAAGAGGCGCTTCGGGTCATTTTAGTTCCTTGTTGTTGGTGCATCAGTGACGAGTGCATCGTTTCCGTCTTTTAAATTAGTGCGCTCGGCCTTTAATTTCCGCTGGATGTCCTGTTTACACTGAAAGAGCCGCCGCACCTGTGTGTTCCTGCATTGCAACGCCACTTATGTATTTTTAGTGCACGTTGTGGTTTGGCACAGAGGTGCATGCAGCAGTGCAGCAGTGCATTTGGGTCACGCAAAAAAAATGTAGAACAAAAGCGGCAGCAGCCAGTGGCCATATTGAAATGAGTGCATCACACATTGAGAATATTGCACTAAAATGTATACAGACATACATACACCTGTGTGTGGGGGGGACCTGTGTGTGTACAAATATCTATGTAAATATAAATATGGGAAGTCAAGGTTATGTAACGATCGATAATTAGTAGTTGTGCTGGTAGTTTGATTGATGGTTGTAGAAGCATGTGATAATTCAGATTGATATCTCATTATTCATCTTTTGCATTTGCAGGTTCGCTGGGGTGAGAAGGGCTCGACGGAGGAGGGGGCCCGGCTGGAGAAGGCCAAGAACGCCGTGATCACCGTCCCAGAAGAAGACCCCGAGGAGCCCATGATAAAGCGACCCACATCTACCCCCACCTACCATCAAAACCAGAACAAGTGGTACACTCCCATCAAGGTACGTCCAACACAGGGCTGTAAAATCCATCTGACAGCTTCTGTTTGTCTTGTTTAGTCAGCGGTGTTATTGAATTAAGAGTATGGTGCTATTATTGCTTGTTTTCTGCTTTGTCAGGGTCGTCTCGATGCTGTATGGGCTCTTTTCAAGCGGCAGTACGACCGGGTTTCTCTCATGCGACCCACATCTGAAGACAAGGTAAGTCAGCTGACGCGCCGGGTCGCAGATCCTGGAGCTTTTTGTTTGAAACCCGGCAGCGGCAGCCTGTCTCCTCACAAACTGCTGCTGCCGCGTCAGAGTCAACCAGATGTTCTTGGATTTTTAAGGCGAGAGCCAATCCGACGAGCCGCGCATCTGTTGACTCTGAGATCATTGAGTTATGCCTAATCCCAAAAATGAATAGTGTGGATTAGTGTTGGTTTGCAAACATTGGCCCCGTGGGAGTGAAAGGAAAAACCCCAGAGGCTCACTGCCAAGACTCATTCATCCATGGCTTGATGCTTTCAATCCTCTGTTTTTCCAATACATTCAAAAGGATTTTTTCATGTTTTTTTTAGCATTTCATAAAATTTTACATTTTTACAAATTTGTTAAGCAGAATTTACAGTTGTTCACAGGAACATGGGGTTGAATCCACCTGCCCTATTTAGCATCTCTAGTCAATCAAATAAGCAAATGTCTTATGTGGGAAATTTTGCATTTATTTCAAAACGATGCTGTTGTCATGAGGGCAACTACTTCTTATTTACTTTTCACAATTTGGGTTACTTGCAGACACTTTTATTGTCTTTATCTTTACTGTGTTAAGTAGCCAGTAGGGTGTCTGCAGTCGTAGCCAGTAGGGTGCTGACTGCCTTTGTTTGGAAAAACAGAAACAAAACACATTTAAAATGTCATTACAATTTTTCTGTGTCTACCTGGATTTAGCAAATTTTAATGAAAAATTTTCATTAACAACGTTATAGTGGTCAACCTCTTCTCAGATATCTGTATCCATTGAAGATCAATGAAAACACACGTTCACTTAAACCGCTACATTTATCACAACTTCTTCTACATAACTAGAACTCTTGGCGACCTGCTCCACACTGTTGTCTGAAGGTGCCCAGTTTCTCATCTTCATGGCTTTAAGAAGTTGCTGCTTTGGTGCCTCTCACCAAGCACCAAGTGTACTGGCAGTTGAATTTTCTGGATCAACAAAAGATGAAATAATATGCAGCAAAAAGCCGCTGCTTTTGGTGCACAGTTGTGCAGAATATTAGCATGAGACCTTGGTGAGAATGCTCTCGTGTGGAACGCTTTTTCCACCTGCCTTCAAGCAGATAGGTGGGGGGCGGGGGGGGAGAATCCCTGCCGCACCACCTCCTTCCATCTGAAAATGATGGATCCAATCATAGGAGGCCCCCGTGGTAGCTTTGAAGTGCACAGCTTGGACGGCAGTTCAGCCCCACAGGAGAGAGCAGGACACGGCACCGGCGCCGCCGCCGGCCTCACTTCATTCACACGCTGGTCACGCCGGCGCGCTGCACTGCGAGGGGCTTTGATGGAGACTGTACACAGCCGACGGCGGCGGCGTCGAGAATTAAACAGGAGGCAACAAACCGCATCCGTGTTTGAAGAAGAGCCCTGACGGAACAGCGGTCGTCAGCCGCTGAATAGCAGCCACGACCAGCCTGTTGTGATGCTGCTCTGCAGTCCAACAGGTTTTGTGTGTGTGTGTGTGTGTGTGTGTGTGTGTGTGTGGGTGTGTGTGTTGTCCATTTGGTGCAAAGGGACGACACCTGACACACACTGAAGCCCTGTAACGTGCTCCCAGTTTCCTACGTGCTGTAACGTGCTGCTTTTTTTCTTTATTTTTTTATTTTTTTATTCACAGACTGGAGACAGTAGTGATGAAGCATGTTTGTTTTGTTGCTACTATTGTATTACTTTGCGTTATCCACATTATTTTTGCAGTTTTTGAGATGTGCAATTTTGGACGGTAGGCTTGTCTTACGTTGACATGCTGAGCCTGGAAATCCCAGAGTCCGTCGGCCGTCAGTGGCTTTGGAATCCTCATCGTGGTTCCCCGTGTTGATGCTGGAGCTGGAGCTGCTCGCTCTGCCTCTCTGGCCCTCGCCAGCGCTCAGCATTTAACGCCATCAAAGCCAGACGAGGCTGAAGTGTCCAGCGGGAGTGCGAGGTGTGGATGGCAGTCGGGGAGGGAAGAGGAGGGAGAGGACGGTGAAGAGGAAGAGGAAGAGGAGGATAGGAGGGAGAGGAGGTGCTTTGATGGTGGACAGGAAACCTCGGGGGTCATGAATTTTTCACGCCGGGTGTCGAGGACTCGTACAGGTGTAAGGGGAGAGCAGGTTGTTGCCGGCATCTGTTCGGCACGGCGGCCTGAGTGTCCACGCCACTCCCAGCCAACCACCCTCCCCCCTCCAGCACCGCTGCCCCACCCACCACCACGGATTCAGACCGCTGGATTGTCAGCAGATGCAGATGAGAGACAGTGAGACAGAAAATAAGAGTGAAAGAGGCTTTTTTTCTCTCTCCTTTTTTTTTTTTTTTTTTGAACGGTCTCACATTGAAGCGCCGGCGGGCCTTCAACACCAAAGGTAGAGCGGGGGTGGACACAGCTGCGGAGCCCAACTCGCCCCAGGCGCAAATAAAGAGATCTGATGCGGTTTGACTGTGTTGCGGGTGAGACGGGGGAGCCGGGGGAGGCACTTCAGAGCCAAGTTGGCGCGGCAACATCTGCCGCCAAGTTTCTTTTTTTTTTCCGCCGGGGATCGACTGGGGACAGCAGGTAGATGGAAGGTGGCAAAGACAGAGAGGGATGGAGAGAGAGGAAGGGTGAGGAGGGGAGGGGTGGGGGCTGGCCTTATTCTGGCGCTCACGCCATCTCCACTGAAAAGCGAGAGGAGGAGTTGTGCCGCGGCTCCACGGAGGTTTTCTCCCGTTTTTCCATTTGTAAATCCCTTCACCACTGATTTCACTTCGTTTTTTTGTGTAAATGTGTGCATATTGTATACATACACACACTATTGTGTAAACTCAATAGGAGTGTCTGGTTGTGGCTGGCGATGCGTCACCGTGCATTGTTAGAAGGGTGAAGTTGAGGCGACTGGAGTGGTTCTTGAACTTGACCTTGAAGAACGTCCTCCTCCTCTCATCCAGACCACAGACCTGGACCATCAATTGAGATCCTTCTTTTTTTTAAATAGGGTGCAATGCAGCTCAAAACTGCAATTTTTGTTGTACTTGTATTTGTAGTGTGATGACAAGAAAGGCTATTCTACTCTATTCTGTTAAAATCATCATCAGCTAGAAAGCGCGTTATCAAGATTTCTCTTCTTATTTTGTCTCCATTTGATGCAACAACCCCCACCACCCCACCATCTCATCTTCTTCCTCACCGCCGTCTTGGTTTAACAGCGGCCGTCATGTCAGCTGCAGCGGCGCCGCTGTGGGATGGTATAATTAGCGGCGGCCAGCTGAGGGACTGGCTCCACCTGCCCTGCCACAGGATGGAGGGAGGAGGTAGGGGAGGAGGTGGACGAAGGTGAAGTGTTAGGAGGAGGAGGGAGGAGGGGCTGGGGTGGTGGGGGGGTAGCTGGCACAAGCCGAAGGCCGCCGAGGGTCGAGGTGACAGTCTGCTCGCCTGCCGTTAGCCTGGCATGGCTCGGCCCCGCTCGGCCCGGCCAGCTCGGAGGTCACAGCGATACGTCTTCTTCTCCTCAGCATCACCGGCCTCCGTTTTTTTTTTTTTGCTGCGGCGTGAAAGTAAATGATTTTCATAAATATAAAAAAATATATATATTTGAAAAAAACATCTTACCACCAAATCGTGCCCATTTTTATTATTTTGTCCTTTTATTTTTTATCCTCAGTTTCAGTAGAACTACCTCACTCTCATCTGAGCTGCTACCGCGCTCCTCCTGAGAAGCGGCGCATTTAGCCGTCAGTTTGCAGCCTCCTGCTACAACCAGTGCTCAGAAGTCCGAACACATTTTGAAAGGAAAAAAACCAAGTTGTCCGAGAGGGCGGAGCCAACACTCACTCAGGGCGTGGTCACTGATCTGAGAGGGTGTCAGTCAGGTATCCGAGCCCTTTGTGACATCACAAATGATTGCTTTCCGGTTCTGTCACTTTTTTTGTTCTTTTTGGTGGCGGGGTGCGCAGATTTAATGAAAGTGGAGCAATAACGAGACTTTTCTCGTATTGAGAGAAGAACTTTCTTTTCTAATGACGCAGAACCTTTACTCATCATAAATGCAAACTGACTCAAACCAGTGGCAGCTTTTTTTTTTTTTTTGCCATTAAAAGTTATTTACTATAATTTTGCGGTTTAAGGTTTCTGCCATTCTGGTTGTACGCTTGCATTATGATGCACAAGGCAACCTGGTCACATGGACCTGCTCTCCAAGACACCGACTGGCTGGCTGATAGGGAACCAGGTCGACTGACCACACACACACACACACACACACACAATGACCCATTTAGAGGAAAAGACAAAAAGCCGCTCGTGAAAATCTTTGCGGGCGCCGAGGGGATGGATGATATGGAACATAATGCTGCGAGCGCAGCCACAAATCCCCTCAGCAGACTGTTTATTCAGTATTTTACATAAAGTATGTATTTAGCAGCTTCTTTCTTTGCATCTTCTGTCCTTCCGTCTCAGTATGTAAAGCGCGGGTGGGGGAGGGGTTGGGGGTGCAAACATTTGCTCAGCAATGTTCCAAAAAACGTAAACAGATGCACGCACACACACACACACACACACACACACACACACTCACCCCTTCGCGCTTTCCATGTGCCGCTTTTATCTTGCAGCATCACAATGCCACACTGAATATGGTGAGAACATCTTTCTTGAAGCTAATAAAGGCCGTCAAATTGTATTGTTCGCTGTTAAAACAAATGCCCGGGGAAGAGCCAAGGGATGACACATCCGCCGCCACACTTTTTTTTTTTTTTTTTTTTTTTGCAGCGTCGCAGAAGGCCCACGTTTCCGCCCGCCGCCGCCGCCGTGATGAATAATCTGCTCGCAAAATGTCTGATAAGACAATATGCTAATACGGCTCTAATGCATAAAGAAAGAGTTGACTCCGGCACTAATGTGGAATAAGCAGGGGCTGGTGTATTCTTTGTGTTGACATCAGTCGGGGTGTTTTGATAAACGCCTGGCCGCAGACACACACACACACGCACACACAAACACACGCAGCAGCAGCAGCAGCAGCCGCAGCACTTCATTTCACAATAATAAAAGCGCTGGAAATGGAGGGTAAACAACCTGGCAAATGACATTAAGTTGAAACGAAGCCCCGGATCAGAGAGCATGAGATTTCCTAATTAACGGGAGTAATTGGAATTAAACCAGAGCGTCACAAATAATGAGGCGTTGAGAGATGAGGGGAGACGAGGCCTCGTTGGACCAATGGGGGGGGGCGCAAAAAAAATACAAAAAAAACCTCAGTGGAAATAACATCAGACATTATTGATGCTTGACATTTGACCTCTCCTCAGTCTTTATTTTGCAAAGCTACAAAAGATAGAACAGATTTTTTTTGTTCAGAAATTCTGGATAATCACTTTAAAGTGCGACAATCCCACTGTTAATAGTCATTTATTTGTATTAAATTGTCCTCACTGTACTCACAGTTTTTAAAGGTGGCGCCATCCTTGTGTCAAGCAGTTCTGGAGTTAAAACAACAGAACAGACAGTGCAGACTCAGTGTCGAGGTGCAAAAGAGTTGGAGAACTTGAAAAACTTTTAGTTGCAATCGTGCAAAGTCAAACTTCCATCTGCTCTGTAAATTTTTATTGGAGATTGATCCAGAATGCACAGCCAGGTGTCTTCCTCTCTTTTTCCCCTCTTTCCATTTCCAGACACCTCCAGGCTTTTAAAGACGTTTTGTTGTCGTCCTCCCCGTTAAATCAGAAGCGATCTGCGTTCTTTGCCGCAGCTCGGAGCTCTTTGCACATGACACGGCGGTGGCGGCGGGCTGTGCGTGGCAGCGGCGGTGGCGGCGGCGGCGGCGAGCCCTGGGCCTCATTAGTCCTATCACTGGACGGCCTTGTTAGCCCTAACAAGTAGCCAGCTGACAGCTCCATTCAGTGCGCCGCACCCCTGACCCCTCCCACGGCCAGTAGGAGTGACAGCTTTAACCGCAGCGGCGGAGGAGGAGGAGGAGGAGGTGGAGGTGGAGGGGGAGGAAGGGGTGGAGGAGGAGGAGGGCGCCGCCGCCGCCGCCGATTTACGAGACGCGTCCGCGCTCTCTTAACTAGATTAGTTCTTTTTACATTAAGCGAGGAAAAGTAGGGCAGATGTCCGTGTGACTGGTTTTAAATTCCATAATGACCAGCATGTTAATCCCCCCCCCCACACACACACACACACACCACACGACAAGTCCAGGCTGGTAACAGGATTACCATCGGTGGTGTGGTTGGTGGCCCTGCCCCTGTGTGAGTGCGTGCGCGCAAGTGTGCACGTTTGTGGAGGAGCAGGAACCAGAGAGCTAATTGTGGACGTTGGCGGCTTGGGAAAGTAGTGTGGGGAAAATAATCAGCCAGACATCACAATCAAATCCCGCCTTTGAGTTTCTCCCCAGAATTCTGCTAATCTGGGGATTTATGTCAAACATATTAATTTGGGAACGCCGTCCAGTTCCTATGTCTTGATTGGCTGGCGAGCGGCGGCGGGAACGACTTCGACGAGCAGCGACGCTCGTCTGTGGTTTCCTGCGTTTCTCTCCGTGTTTATGAATGGATGTCAAATGTGAAAAGTCACAGGTGTGAAGTGAAGACGCGGAAAAAAAAAAAAAAAAATCCGCAATAATTAGTTTGAAAGTGGCTGTTTTTAAACTTTGCTTATTTGAAGCGTGTGAGTTTCAAGAAGAGGGGAAAAATGAGATGAAGAGGGAGGAAACAGTTTCTCAGTGTCGCGCGACAAACAAACTGTTTGTTCGATATTTTAATATCCTTCCAGATTTAATGTCACTTATCTCCATGTGAAGATTTCGGACTCTGATCCTTTTTATTATTATTCTATTGTTTGGATAATCTCTTGTTTTGCTCGTGTCTTTAAACCTCACTCGGCAGCAAAATCCACTCGATTCGCTGCTCGGCCAACAAAACAGCATTTGGCCAAATCGACAATTTCCCATTGTTGTTTTCCTTGTTTGTCTTTCTTTCAATTTTTTTTTTTTTTTTTTTTTTTTGAGGGTGTGGTGGGGGGTTGTTTTGACTGTGTCCTAGCCCCCCACCCCCACCCCCACCCCTCGTCCTGCCTCCCAGTTTCCTCTCCATTAGCTGATGGCTCTTGTTGTGTTTGGGTGGCCGGGGCTGGTACCTGCACCCGCCCTCCTCCTCTCCCCTCCACCCCCCCCCACACACACCTCCCCCACCCTCCCCGCCATGATTGCGATGTGAACTGATGTCCTGCCGGTGCCTTTTTTCCCAGAACCCCTCAGACTGGTGGGTGCCGCCCCGTGCGCCTTCCCTTTTCTTCATCACCTATTAAAATCAAAGCCCCCCAGTGGTTTGGCGGCGGAGCGCCGGGATCTTGCTGGCTTTAATTAAATTACATTATTGTTAACGTCAGCTGGGCCGGGGTCGGCTCTGTCGCCTGCACTTTGCCCTCCTCCCCCCCCCCTCCTCCTCCTCCTCCTCCTCCTTCCCAGCTCACCTCCTGACAGACGTATAGAGGAGGGAGGGGTAGAAGGGGAAACGGGTGGGGGGGGGGGGTAATGTATTCCAGCCCCCCGCCCCCCTCCACCACCACCACCACCACACATCGATGTGAATTTTTAAAAAGATGAAAGCGGGGAGTAATGTTATGTAGGGAATATGTTCACAGTGAATATTCAATTAGCGCTCCTCCTAGTTTGTATACATGGTCGTTGGTTGGGGGGGGGGGGTGCGACAGCAGCAGGCTAATACGTAGTGAAGGCCCCGCGCACGCCGCCGTGTTAGGCCGTCCAACGTGTTTGATAACAGACGCGGCTATGAATAAACATGCAAACACTGCAGCGCACCAGGTGACTCTCAGTGGCCGCTAACAGCGGGACACCTCCGACACGGCGCTCGCTGTAGCATTCACCCCCGTCAACATCTCCATCCAGCAGCAACCCCTCCCCCAGCTCACCCCCGCTGCTCTTTCTTTCTTTCTTTCTTTCCTTCCTCTCTCTCTCTCTCTTGACTCGACTCCATTACCTCTTATTGTGACTCGGGGAAAATTGTGTTTGTTTTTGCGCGGCCGTAGTCGGAAAGTAACCTGCTAACCTCCTGGTGAGACCCTGAACACAGCACCACCCCCCCCCACGCCCAGTCTCCCACCCACCTCCTACCCACCCAGCCTCCACTGCGGCTCGCTGCTCCATTGTGAATAGACCAGTGGAGTGTCACTAATGGTCTCTATTCACAGGCCTGAGTTCAGTCACACACACACACACACACACACACACACACACACACACACACACTCCTCTGTCCTCCAGCAGCTCGGTCACTGGGCGGAGAACACTGCTTTCACACTGTAACATGCTACATCCACACAAGCCGACTCAGTTTAATACGTTGATGTGAATGTCTCACCTGGTGCTGTGCACTTCACAGTAGAAATGACTCCAGACATCATTTTTTGTTTCCAAACCCACAGTGTTAAGATTCAAAATAAGCAGAAAACCTTCATATTTAACAGCATATTTTCCTTATTTAGCCCTCTGTTTACAGCCTCCTGGGGAAAAAACGCTGTTTTGGCTTCCTGCATGAACACGTTTTATGCACCGTCCACGTGGTCTCTGAGCGCAGAGCCGAGGACTGGCTGCAGGCGTTGTCACTAAACTCAGAATAAGACGTAAAATAAAAAAAAATATGATTTTCACTAAGATAGAATATTATTGTCATACACTACCAGTCAGAAGTTTGGACACACCCTATGAATTTGATGTCCTTTCTTTCATTCTCATGGCGATTTACATTGGAGTTTCTCACTGACGGCATCAAAACTATGTATGAACACACAGGGAATTATGTCAGAAACAATAAAAGTGTAAAATAACCCAAACACGTTTTATATTGAAATTCTTCGAAATAGCCTCCTTTCATAAAAAGCATATTTAGAGTTTTTTAACATTTTTCTTGACTGCATAATTACATATATCTTGCTCATATATTTGATGTCTTCAGTAAAGAAAGTTGTAAAGATAAAGAGAAAACAATGCATTAGATGATGCATCCAAACTTTTGACTGGTAGTGAATATAAAATATTGGTAAAGTAACGATTGCATAAGACCGGACCTTTGAGAAATAATGATAATAATGATAATGATGATAATAATAATAATAATAATAATAATAATAATAATAATAATAATAATAATAACGATCCTGTCAAGTGTGGACATGGATACAAGGAGACACTTTTGGCACAGGAAGATAAGACGACGAGTGAAGTAAAAAGAGAGCAGGGCTCACAGCGGATCGATATGCCAGTCAGCCGGCGGTGCTAATTGTCTGTGTTTGCGTCGGCCTCCAGTGACCATTTAAGTGAATTAGCCGTGTCCCCGTCAGCGGCCGTGAAGGGGTCACCCCTCGTCCAATTAACGTCTCCACCTCGTTAACTCCTTCCACGCCGGCCCTTTGCTGCCCCCCCCAACCACTGCCACCACCACCACCACCCCGTCTTTTTTTTTTTTTGAGACACAAGCTTAATTATGCTAATGAGCTTTGAGCATGCAAATGGGTATTGCTCTTTCATCCCGCATTACAGGCTCAACACCCATTTGAAGATGTTTTAATCTGTGTTTAACGCCTGGTTAATTAAGGCCACCTCCAGCTGGAAAGAAGAGGCCACTTAGGATATTGCTGCACCTTTTTTTCTCTGTTTGTTTGTTTGTTTGTTTTTTTAAAGGATTATTTGCTCCTTTTTTACGAGTACATTCAATATGATGTTTGAAACTGAAGAGAAACTCTGAAAGATTTTGAAAAAGTGCGACTTCCACCAGGCGTGCGCTGCGGTGTGAGAGGGCGTCCGTGGCCTGGCAGCCACTGGCTGGGTTTTTAACAGTTTATCTGCTGCAGTCTGCATACGGGATGATTTGAACAGATGTCTCCTTTAAGGACGACACCGAAGGCATTTTTCTTCTCTCCGTCGGTACGAGGGCTGAATTTGTCATACAATCTCACAAGTAGAGCCCGAGCAGCCCATGAATAAATTACAGCGTTTCATAATTGATTGAGGAAGAGAAAAAGAAAAAAGAAAAAAGATGCAGATGTGACAATAGTTGGCAAAACGGCTCGGCGGCTAATTGAAAAACATCCTTGAAGGGCTTCCAGATGTAGTTGTCATTTCCTTTTTCTCTCTCCTTTTCTTTTTTTTCTCTTCCTCCCCGCGGTGAAGCCCGGGATTAAGAATTCATCTCGCCAAGACTCCGCACGCTCGCTCGCTCGCCTCTCGCTCTCATTTGTCTCACCTCGTCCGCGCCGACCGACGCCGTCGTCTTTCAGACGCATATTTTGTCAATATGTCGTTCATCATTATAATAGATGTATGCGATGTTAATGGCGATAGTTTATAAAACAGCTTATTAACCTTAATGACGGTGTGATCTTTTACAACTGATAGCTTGTCTCACCTTCAATTATACTGAGTGATGATGATACGGCCTTAATTAATGCTTAAGTGCCTTTTTTTAACGGCTGTACAGACGCTGACTTGTGCGGCTTTAATGATTTTTTTTTTTTTTTTTTGCTTATTTGTCAGGTACACAACAGCAGATACTCACTTTATTCTTTAAATGAAGAAGCACCTCATGGGATGAAACGTGGATGTTCTGGATCTGAAGTGCAGATTCAAAAAGAAATAAATATTCCAGAAAGTAAAAAAAAACAAAAAAAAAACAGACTAACAAACAAACAAAACAGTTTTGGTAAATTTGACCAGAGCATACTGAGATGATCTACTTTTAATTCATCTTGCAGCCGTGTTTGCTGAGCTGCGACCAGAAGAGATAAAGCCGCCGTTAAAAAACACACACACAAATAAAACAAAAGAATGTGTGTTTCCAGAGCCGCTTCTCCTTCTCCTTCTCCTTCTCCTCCTCTTTCTTTTGCCTCGCCGCCGTCCGTCTGTCAGCGCAGCGGAACGCCTCGACGGCGGCGCTCAATCCCACTGTTTGGGAGCACAGATGCACACTCAGTCCCGTCTCCTCCACCGTCTTAATAGTGTTAACCCGTCAGCTGTCCCCAATCTGAGGACACAAGCGGCTCCACTGTTTTCGCCACTAAGCCGGATTTTCACTCTTTCTCACGGAACAAGTAGCCAACACAAGTTCCACTGAAAACCCTCCTCCCCCTCCTCCCTCCTCACCCCCAGCCTCCCCCTCGGATGAGATGAGACCCTGTTTTCTTCCCTGAATAAAAAGGGGGTTTTCTGACTTCTCCCAAAGAAAAAGAGACATTCTGTTGGAGCTGAAATCCTGCTTTAAAACGTCCACTGAGGCTGCGGCTTCATTGACTTTAGTTTCAGCCTCCAGACTTTGAGGCTCCCGTGTTGTATGGCAAACTTTAGTTTTGGGAAACAATTTTCATTTTTTTATTTTTTCTGTTTTTTAAACTGTGAAAACTTTCAGAGCTGTGTGTTTTTTGATTTCACTTCAGTTGTGCAGTTCGGGCTGCCTGTGGTGACGTGGTTGCCATTTTTCATCCAACTGCTGTGTTTTAGGTGATTGCTTATTGTGATTACAAAATATTTCCCAGCCTCCTCCGCTCGAATAAAAAAAGTAGCCAATTATGACGTAGTGGAGTGTTTCAGTGAAGACTGAAATAGAGGTGGAGAAGCTGATATGATTGTTTTTTAAAGTGACGCTGTGTAACATTCAAAGGGAACTGTGGGCGTGAAATGGAGCAGAAGAGGCCTTGGTGTGTTTTTATTGATGCGGCGGATCGCCAGCAGTCTAGTGGCTGTATGTGCTCAGGGTCTGGTGATTTTAGAGCAGAGTTTGTATAAGAATGAGTGACATCAAAAGGACGTTTAGGTTGCAGTACCCTTCCTGACCATTGGATGCCGCTAACTCCTCCGCACTGGGCCTTTAAGTGTTTTGCGTGCATATTCTCCGTCATGTCATCCAGCTTACACAGTTTCTTCTTTCTCTGCTCGCCCTCCGCCGTCCATCCCTTCCTTCCTTCCTTCCTTCCCTCCCTGCTTCCCTCCTTCTCCCCCTCGCCGCCTTTGTCCGCCGCCTTCCATGTCTGACTTTGTCCTCCCCGCCTCCGTCGTCTTTCACACTCGTCTGCCGCCCCTCTCTGTCCGCTCGCATCGGGCCGAGCGGCGAGCGCCTCTGACAGTGCTCCTAATTAAGACGTAAAACTGCGGGCAGCAGGTTTCTGAAGGTTACACTGTCTACAGCGCAGGAAGTGATAAAGAATGGAGCTGCTGATGACATGTGACGTTCTGCTTGGGAATGATGCAAACCGCTGCTAATGAAGCCGGGGCCGCGGAGGAGAAGACGACAGGGACGGGTGTGTGTGTGTGTGTGTGTGTGTGTGTGAGTGTGTGAGTGCGTGCGGTGGTGCATGTGTGCAGGCCCTGCTTGCAGAGGCCTCTGGGATATGGTGGCAGAATATTTGAGTCAATTAGACAGATCGTGCACGTGAGGGCTGCTGCCCTGCACTCGGGCTGATCGGCCCATTAAGAGACAGGCTGGCTGTCGGCTGCTCACATGGAGGATCTCCCAGGAACCCCGGCCGTAACTCAACCTCGCCCACGTTTATCGACTTCCAGCGGAATCCCGCCGCACTCACGCGTTTCTGTGTTAATGTGTAGTTTGAGGTTAAGAATTCATGGATTGTTTCATTTTATTGAAGAAAGTAGTCTTGAGTTTCTTAAACTGATGATTTTAATTAGTAAAAAAAACAAAAAACAAAAACCTCCCCCCATTTCTTTGAATTTTCTTTGCAAAACATGAATTTATCATTATTTCTTTATTGATAATTATTATTGCAAAGCTTTTTTCCAAACTCTCCTTAGGATTCATCAAATTAATAACATATACATAATTTAAAAAAAATAATTGTATAAAGTAATATTTTGATGTCATGTTTGAATTTTAAACTACAATCTCTCTTGAAAACAACTGACACGAGACATTCAGGGCCGTTGGCAGTTTTGATGTCACTGGCTGTATTTTGTGCTGTATGTGTTGAGACTCACTGAAACTGTGAAGCCGTTCCATCAGAAGTTGTCGAAGCCTCGGCCGGTTTCACTTCAACTCTAGACGACTGAACCGTTCATGTTAAATCATTATTGTCATGTTAGAGCATTAATATTAAATGTGGAACTCCTTCCACACCTGTTGTTGCTCTGCTTTAGTTCAGTTTGGAGGGGTTTGGAGTTGATATTAGAATATTAAACAACCCGGAAAAATATTTGTGTCTTCTGAGGATTTCAAAAAAAAAAAAAAAAAAAATCTTCCCTTTAAAACTTTTAGTCTCCAGTGTTTTGGCAACACACTCTGCAGCGGTGTCACCCGGCATCACCGCTGCACGCGGTCGAGTCTCCTGGGCGCCGTCAAGGCCCGAGCATCTGCGGTGAACGTAGGAAACCTGAGCGCCGTAAAATATCAAAGCGGAAGCGCGAGTCAAGCTCTGTTTCCGAGCGGCGGCGCAAAAGGAGAAATTGAACTGAAAAGCGAATGCATAAAACATGACAGCTGGCGTTGGTTTTTTTTGTGGTTTTTTTCTCCCCCCTTCTGACGAAATAGCCGCGACAAGCTGCGTGAAGCGGCTCATAATAAAGGACGAGGCGCCGCTGATTAACATGCGCGTCGCCCTCGCAGTACAGCTTGACTCCCCAAAAACTTGGAAACTGGCGGCGGAACGCTCTGGGGCCTGTTAATGTAACATCATATGCGCGTCCTCCTGGTGTAATATCTTGTGAGGCCGTGCAGAATGCACAGAGTAATGGCTCCGACGCCGCCGTTAGGAAAACAAGATTTGAATGAACCAGGTCCTTTTCAAAGGCGCGGCGTGGAGAACGGAGTCACGCCGGTGAATAATTACACCTCGTCCGACATATGCAAATAAAGCGAGGTCGTGTAGATCGCAGTGGGATCGTGCACAAGTGTGTTGGTCAAACAGTGGACTCAGAGTTCAGAGTGGAAGGATTTGGGTTTGGAAGACAGTCAGTCGCAGACACACTGATAATCAGAGATTCTGCCGAGGACTGAATCAATTTGGCCTCTGGTTGCGACCGCAGGAGTCGGCTGTTGTCTCTGTCGTCTGGGTTGTTTCGACATTTTTCTGAGCTGCTCTAAATCGTGCTGCTGCTCCAAAGCCTATCCAGAAAAAGAAGGATGCACAAATGCACTTTGAGAACGGTCGAATCGTGTGGTACTGACACAACACCATGTCAGTCACACTGTGGTAGTGACATCATGCTGTCAACATGAACAAGCACACGTACGAAGTACAAAATAGATCTCTTCAAAAAGCAGCAGCAGAGGCTGTTAGGAGGAAATGTGACCACGACCTCACTTCCTGCATGTGCAAAAATAACGAGGACCCTGAGAACAGAAGAGCAGAAGGAACCAAATACATGAATTGGCAATCAAGAAATCTGATTGGTCAGATTTGAGAGTGATAGAGGGTTCGTCCAATCACCTTCAAAGTTAGTATTGAAGTTATTTTATTGTTTTGTTTTTTTCTGGGCTCTTTTCCCGATGGATCTAATTGTTATATATATATATACATATGCTTGTCTTCATCCATCCATTCATTTAATTTTAATTAACAAGGACTCAATTGGATGTCGACAGGAGAGTTGGGGAGAGAAAAATCACAGAGTTGTTTGCTTTGTTGGTCTGCTCATGTATTGAACCTGATGTTTAATTTAATACTTTGGAATCAAATGTCACTGAAAAAAAATGTGATTATTATTTTGTTGAAGTATCTGAGCTTTCACCAGAAATGAGTTCCTGAAGGAAAATCCAGCAAAAAGACAACCTGCTGCTCTGTAGCACAGAGAGAAATTCTCCTCCTCCTCCTCCTCCTCCTCCTCCTCCTCCTCCTTCTTCTTCTTCTTCTTCTTCTTCTTCTTCTTCTTCTTCCTGCCAAAAATGCTTCTTGCATCCTCTTGCGTTTGCTTTCCGACTCCTCATAAACAAGCAGCCGGTTGCGTTTTCACACGCGCTTCCTCCTCCTCCTCCTCCTCCTCGCATAACAAAGGACAAGATGGAGGGCGAATGTATGCCCCTCGGAAACTCGTGCGGCCGTCAGTGTACATGAGGCTCAGCTCGCCGGCTCGCGGCGTCTAAGCTGCTAAATCTCACCCTCAAACACGGCGCCGCCGCCGCAGCTCGACAATCCTCTCCAGTTCATTGCGGTGTGAGCGTCTGAGCCCAACGTGAACTCTAGCCCAAATGTGACACGCTGGCTCTGGCCATATGCAAGCTTTTCACCCCGCCACCGCCACCGCCACCGCCACCGCCGCCACACAAACCCGCTCACGCTGGTGTTGTGCGAACACGAGTCACGACCGTTGGCCGCGGCGCTGACACACATACACACCACCACTGACAGGGGCCAAGCTCCCTCAGCCCAGGCCAAGCCGGGCCGCCACCAGCGCCACCAGCACCACCAGCGCCACCAGCACCACCAGCACCACCAGCACCACCAGCACCACCAGCACCACCAGCACCACCGCTGCTGCCTGAGACTCTAATTGATTTGATGGACTTTAGCGCAGCGTTCACACCCCACCACCTTCCAACAAACAAACAGATTTGTATCCGTTGAGACAAAAAAAAGAGGCGGTGCCCGACTGCTCCCCCCTCCCCCCTCCCCCTTCCCACACACACACACACACACACACACACACACACGCTCCCACCCCTCTCTCTCTCTTGGAGAAGGACCCCGACACTCGGCCGTCGCCTCAGTCAAAGCGCCGCTCTGACAAACTTGTTAATTTCAGTTGCGACCTGCAGGGCTGCAGGGCTGCAGGGCTGCGAGACTGCAAGACGCTTCACCAAACTGCAGATCAACATCCGCCACATCCCAGCCCAACCCGCTCAACCACACTTGACTCAAGTTCCTTCTCTGTCGGTTTAATTTTTTGGGTTTTTTTTTCCATAAATTTCAGGATGTGAGAAGTCCCGTGCGGCTCACATCTGCTCGTCCGCGGCAGAGAAGCACAGCAGTTGCTTCACACACACACACACACACACACACACACACACACACACACACACTGCTCGGCCGAGCGTGTGGAACTTAACATACCAATGTGCTGCACTCTGACAAGTGAATAAATAAAGTTGTTGCCTCAAACCACGAGCCTTGGAGTTAAAGGGAAAAAAAGGAAAAAAAACTGGTGCGAACGTCCAATGGCAAAAATGTTTGATGTAGGTTGGAGCTCCGCCCACATGGATGCAGCTTCAGAGGTCATTTCCTGTTGATAAAATCCACCTCCACCTCTGCCACTGCACCAGGTTTTAATTGTATTTGTTTTAAACAATAGAACCTTAAATCAAAGGTCAACTTTTCACGCCAGCTCACTGTTATTAAATTAAATTGCTGAAGAAAAAGTTATTTATTCCGTAGCTAAGAGTTGCTTCTTCGATCATGGTTTCACCTTCTAGACGTTTCCTGACGCTTCACTAAAGCTGATTGTCCAAAAAAAAGATCAATAAAATAGTTTCACTTCCAACTGAATAAAACACCAAACTTTTTTTTTTTTTAAAAAAACATCCTGCCTGAGAAGCAGCAGAACTTTTGTTAATTTGTTGATGTTGTGTTAATTTTGATTAGTGTGTCCTTTTAGGCAACTTTGTGAGGTTCCCTGCTCTGTGTGTGTGTGTGTGTGTGTGTGTGTGTGTGTGTGTGTGTGTGTGTGTGTGTGTGTGTGTGTGTGTGTGTGTGTGTGTGATTGGTAAAATGCCTGTTGACGGTACACCTAGTGTGTGTTGCTTCTGATGTCTTCACTGCTCAGGTCACATTAACCCACTTCTCACAGTTTGTAGCCCATGTTTTTACACACACACACACACACACACACACACACACACACACCTCCCCGTCGTCAGCGTGGCTTCAGGCTCCTCCATGCTGTTGTGTCTCCAGCGTGGCTGGACGATGATCACATTATTTACTGCTGGTATTAACATGCGGCTTGATAAGCATATTTTCCTCAGTGGAACTAACAAGATGCTTTATCGCCCAGCGTCTCGCCCCGTCTTCCCATCCTGCTGCTGCTGCTGCTTTACAGCCTTGTAAATAACAACTTTTGCCCCGCTGAGATTTAAAGCCAGAGTTTTGTTGGGTTTTTTTTTTTTTTTTTGCTGTGAAATCAGACTGAGCTGTGGACACACAGGCTCGTCTGGGTTGTGAATCACGAGCCCAGAACTCCTCCGTGTGTGTCGGCTGTGAGCTCTGCTCAGTCGGCACGGCAGCAGATTATACACAAATCCAAACACTGAAAGAGTGTAATATTAAAAAGTGCTTTCATCCAGTATTTATTCCAATAAATATGAACTTGTTAAGTAAAATAAAAGTTAGGAATTTTTTCTGCGAGAAATTCAAATTATTTACGCCACGGACATGATTTCTCACTAATTTAATTTAAAAAAAAAATCATTCTTGTGTCATTAATTTAAAAGAAACTGGAATTTGTTCCTCAAGACGATTAAAAGGGCAAAAACAAACAAACAAACACTAAAATGATAAATGATATAAAAGACTTTGTGTGTTTCAGAAGAAACTTTCTCAACCAGAAAGCCACAGATGTTCCCCCATTAAGGCCCATAATAATAAACCGGAATTATTCTGAGAAACGAATAACAACTGATTCATCAACACGCAGCCCAATCATTCTCCTTTGTGTCTTTGATTGGAGAAAATTTCCCATTAATTCTTTTTCTTTCAACTTTCCCTCTGTGGCGTCAGCAGGTCGCACGTTATTAGCTGGAAATTTGGGAAACATAAAAAGAGCTGGGCTGTAATCTGCTGCCGCGTAATTGCTTCTGACGGATCAAGGACTCAGTTATGGTTCAGATATAAAATATCTCCCTCTCCGACTCCAAACAGAACATTTCTGTATTTTTTTTTTTGCGAGGGGGTGATGGTGGTGATTTTATTACCGCTATTATCACTGTTTTATTTTATTAATTATTACTATTATTATTCTCTTTGCTTGAAATGAGGGAAGTGAGGTCACGGCTGAACCCAGACCAGCCTCCCTCCTCACCTCTCAGCCGGGCGCAGCGCCAAAGCCATTTCTTCCTGCATTAGTCTCATCAGGGACTCTAATGTGTGCCACCCTCTAGGAGGGGAGCCTCCCTGGCACGTACACACACACACACACACACACACACACACACACACACAGGCGCCCCGTCTTGACAGCTTACTCCAATTACTGGCTCTCGCTGTCGCATGGCCTGCATCTCCGCTCAGAGCAGATCACATGTGACCCCGTCCAGCATGCCGCCGGTGAAGGGGGAAGTGGAGGAACCGTGCCGGGACCAGGAGCCGTAACACACACCGCACATGTGCACGCACACACACACACACACACACACACACTCACACACACACCAAAGGGACACCTTCCAAAAATTGAGGCCAGTCAAAGAGTTTCGTCCCCACCCTCCCCTAAAATTTGTAAAAACTGAAAAAAAGAAATCTGCCTTCTCTGTCCAAAAATTGTTAAAAAATAAATAAATAAATAAAAAATGAAAAAAGAGAGACTGGCATGGCACTGAAGCACATTGCTGACGATGAGTCATCCCAACTAAAACCTTTGTTTACAAATAGGTTTCTGCCGATTGAATGGTTTGTGCTTTGGAAATGTTGACGGATAAATTAAAGGCAACAAAGTTAAGACCAAATGGATATTCTGCATATTTATTTTCTGGGAGAAAAGTGATTTTTTTTTTTGTTCCTCTTTTTTTGCCTTTGAGGCTTAAAATGGAAAATGCATGATTAATATCTGTCAGACTGGAGATTTAGACAATTGAGGCGGCGCCAGTGGAAGGCCTGAGGAGTGAGAGCGAAGTGGTGCGACAACACCCACAAATTATGCACGCAGATTATTTTCTGCAACACCGTGCTGGTGTGTCAGGAGTGAAACTTTACGGTAAAACAATTGCCGACGTGGACAGCAGCAGGTTGCTGCGGGTCCACGGAACAAAGCTGGAGATGCTAAACCATCTCTTTAACTGCACTAACTGCAGTGTGTTTTTTCTTTTTGCGAAACTGGACTTTCCCTCGTTGTCGTTGTTTGGCACTAATTAATAGCTGCTATTTTTTCCATTGTCGCATAAGTAGACGGTCTGAAAGCAGCAGATGTCGTCATAAATTCCTCTCGTGATTGCGGTGCATCATGGGAAAGGAGTCGTGTTTAATGTCTCGGAGCGAGACGCGGAGAGCACGGACGCTGTTGATAAATATTTTATCATTGGTGCCGCTGCTTAGCCTGCTGTTTGCATTTAGAGTCACCCCGAGGTTTGGGGCCACCGCGGCGGCGGCTGCGAGCCTCATTCTCTTTAGCATAAAACAGACTCTTTTTTTTTCCTTTTTGTTTTTTTGCTGCGGTAAAATATTCAAAGGAATAATATTAGGCGGCACCGCCCGCCTCGTTTCTGGCACAAACACACGAGAGCCGTCGGCCGACGTTGCGCCGCGCGGCCTCGCAGACGTGACGCAAACTTATGTTGTGAGCGCAGTTGCGAGCGTTTGCGGCGCCTCTCGCGGCGCCACCGCGAGGACGGCTCGGCCCACGACACATAATCTGAGAGTACAGATGAAGCCCAGGGCGCTCTGCAGACACTGATACACTCTGGCGCACGGGGGGAAAATTAGCAAACTGGCCCCCTCTTCATTTTTGTTTTTTTTGTGTGTGTGCATGCATGTGTGTGTTTGGGTTTATTGTCTAGATGTCCCAGCTTGTTGCTGCACAGCTCTGAGCTCTCTGTCCACTGAGCAGCTGTGGGTCCACCACTGGCTTGTTGTGGCTTTCTTTTTGTTTTTAATTTTTTTTTAAAGGGACAGTTCAGAAATTTAAATTTCACCTGTTCACTGCCATGTCATCGGAAGCTCCAGTGATATTTTCCCATCCACGTAACCATTCCGGAGTTTCACAGGGGATGGAAAATTTCTTGACTACTTCATGAGAAGGCTGCTTCCTGCTGTGAAACTCTACTGCAGTGTTCTGCTTTCCAAAATGTCCCCAAGTCCTGCTTCACCATCGAGGCGGCTGGTAAATCTGGACACAAGGATCCAAAATTCAAATTCAGCTGTGCTGTGTTAATGTCTGGTGTTTCTCCTACCCCATGTTTTTACATGTGATTCTGCTAAACTGTGCTCCTTCTTCTTCTTCTTCTTCTTCTTTTGCTAACTAGCGCCTCATAAACTTTTCTCCTTTTTTTGTAGACGGCAAAAATGTCAGTCTACCAGGCGATATGCTTTTTTATCTCAGCCCTGAATGCCGCTTGCAATTTTTAGCAAGCGCACAGTTGGAAGAAATGGGCTCAAACTTAAGGTACCGCGACCTTTGAGAGTATTTCAACTTTACGAGAACATAGCGCTCCAAACAGGTTTTCTTAGCGGCTGCTTAGCACCACTTAAAGCTGCGACTAGTTCTTCCTACAAGCATCTGCTCAGCACTACTAGAGCTGCAGAGTGAGCGCCGCTCTTCACAGGAGGGGACTTTTTTTTTTTGTTTTACACAACAAATGTTAAGATCCACAGCATGTGGGCATCGCATGGGGGTGGGGGGGGACAAAAATAAATATATATATATATAAAAATTAAAAAATTGTAAGAACAGAAGAATTCTAAATGCAAGTCTTTCGCCTCCCGGGTCAGAAAACAGGCTATCAGCTGGCGCCGTGCGCAAAGAAAAGGCACAAGACGTACCCATTGTACCCAGAAGAAGGTGCAGCAGTCCATAAACTGGCTCTTCCCTGACTGACAGAACGCCTCAGTCTGTCCGCTCGCTGTAAACCCAGTTGTCTGGCTGGAGTGGGTTGACTTGGACGGCTGTGCGTGCGGCGTGTGCGCAACTCGTCTCAGCCCCGTGAACAATCTCTCTTCTGTCTGATCCTCCTGGCACGGCTCCACGCCCGTCCTCCCACCATCTCCCTTCGCTCTTATGATTATTTTATCTTTTTTCTTTTCCTTTTTTTTTTTCTGAATTCTTTATGCCACGTCGTTCCGCGACGACGAGGCGCCGTAGCCGCTAGAGCGGAGCGGAGCGGCACGTTGGCCATACAGTACATTCACACTACAGCTATTTGGACGGCGCTCCGGTGTGGCTCCGTCCCGGTCCCTCGGTTGGATTCTGCTCGTCCATTAGTGCCATCTGTGCCTTCCTGCGCCGTCTGTGAAGGCCCCGTCGACGCCAAAACGATTGGCATTTCTCTGGAACAACCAGAGGGACGGTGCCCAGAGCTTTTAGCTGCCAATGATGTGCACTTACTCTGACAAAACCAGAGAGAGGGTGGCGGGGGGGGGGGTGGCGGTGGGAGCGAGCAAGCGAGCAGGAGGCCTGGCAGCAAACAGCTGCACCTACAGTAGCGCAGCACAGGAACATCCACTCATGCCTGCAACAATGGGCAAAAGTCACGGACGGTTTGGTTTCACAGGTTGGGCCGCGTGGCTCGGCTGCAGGAGTTGCCGTGCACAGGGTTGCAAGGGCGACGAGAGGCCGCAGGTGACCCGCTGAGGAGCTGGAGGAAGACCTTTTTTGATTGCTTTTGCAACACTTTAAAGGATCAGTGTGCAACATTTGAAGTCATGTGTTGCCATGAAAGTGTAGTGGGAAATACACACAAATGCTTTTCTAGTGTTTTGCGAATAATAAGCAGCCAAGTTTTCAAAGTCGCCCAGAATGTGGATCTGCTCAGAGTTCGGTGACCTTTACCCAGAGGTCACAGCTGTAAAATGACAATTTGTTTTGGCAGTTTTTTCTCTGACTGTTAGATGCTGATGCTGACTGGGCTTTTTAAAACCTAACTTCTTCAGGATATCTGCTGTGTTTAAATAGCCCAGAAGTTGACTGAATGTGGAATTCGTGACGAGACCCAGTTTCTCTCAGTCAGCATGAGGGGCGTGCGTGCGTGCGTGCGCATGTGCGTGCATGTGTATGTATGTGTGTGTGGTGTTTTGGCCCCAACCTTTGTTTTTCCAAAGTTCTCTGGAGTTTTTTCTTGGCCCGTCTGTGGCTGTAACTGGAGCTGTTCTTCTCCCACTGTTGCGGATCAGTAGGATTCTAATCTGAAGGTTTGTCCAGGTGGCTGACCTGAGGATCCAGCTCTCCACAGCAAGGGTCCTGTCTGAGGCAACTGGTATTGTCATCGTTCTAGACTAGATTACCGGTGTACCTGAGGCAAGTGGAGGCAGAGGTATTGGAGTATCACAGAGCCACAGTTGCACTGCTGGAGGCCCGACTGCCACTGTGAAGAAGAAAAGCAAAAGAATCGGCAGCCCTTTTCCTCTCCATGTATTTAAATCAGCTCACTTCCCCAGAACCAAGCCGAGGCCGGCGAGGCTCAGACAAGCATACGTTGCCACCTGCCTGCACAACTTCCTTTTCTCCAAGCTGTTGCTTCGTCTCTCTTTGCTCCCGGGTCAGTCAAGTATCCGCTTGTCAGTCACAAACAGAAACTGTAGGAGTCGCATGACGGAGACGTAAATATATTTTTCCAGCATACAGTTGGGTCAAGTGTGAGCGGAGGATTGAAGTTTCATCCAGCTCATAGTTCTTTACTGATTTGTGTCGGTGAGGTTGGTGTACACAGCGCTCATCAAGGAATCTGTGCTTTGTTATGGCTGCTTCTCGTGGTTGTGATTAGTTGGGGGTGTTGCATTGACGATGTAGTTTGGTGAGATACTGAGAGAGTTTGGACCCAAGTCCCAAACCAAGAAACCAAATGTAGTCGACAATCATTTTGGACAAAAGTAGCGGTTTGTAATTATTTCACGGCTACATTTCATAGAAAACAAACAAACAAATTGGCTCCCTGCACCTCCTCACCTGCAAGTCTTGAAGAACCATATCAATTCCTAACAATTAATGTATATGTATAATTATAAGACATTATTATTTCAAGATATTGAGACTTTCCTGCTTGGAATTAAAACTACGTATCACACAATTCAGAAAACAATCTAAACTTGAAACCATAGCAGGAAGTTGCTTTATTTTCATGCGGCGCCTCCTGTACCTCTTGTGCTCATTTCATCTTTATTCATCTCGGTACAATGAAAAGAATCGCCCGAGTTGTCAGCGGCCATCATGAATTTGGCCGAGTCTCAGGTGGCTCTGATTTCCCAGCAGGCCAGATGGCAGCGTTGTGTGGGCAGTGTGTTTGGTGTGTGTGTTGTGTGTGGGGATGCGGGGCTGTGAGAAGAGGGCCGGCAGCAGCGGCGGCCCGGTGGAGGGAGAGATTGCTCACACTCTGGCTCTCTCCTGAGTCTCAGTCCCACTTGAACTTTTGATTTGTTCAATATGTGGCCGAGGACGGAGAGGCCGACACAACACATGTCCGGCGGCTCGGGCCACCGCAGTCAGCGGCCGCTTCCGCTGCTCCTCTCATTTATTTAGTGCCTTGACAGACGCTTCACTTGTATGTTGATGCAGACAAGCTGGTCCAACCTAGGAACTTGCATTGAGGATGCAGGAAATGAAAACATTGCAGCGAAAACCAAACAAACACACAATTGATGTGTGTTTTAGGTTAAAAATTGGAAGGAGAAAGAATTAATTATTGAATTGAAGGATTGTTTGACCATCAACTTTCTGTTGTTTCAGCTTTGGCCCGTCCAAAAAAAAAAAATAAGATTAAGCCATAGTTTTGCCGCAGTTACAGGATTTTGAATGTCTTTGTGCCTGATTAAAAAAGAGGAAATTCTCATTTTGCGTGATTTAAAAAAGAAAAAAAAATCTTATTGTATTCTTGGATTTGGCCCTTTTCCTCTTGAATTCATAAAAATATTGGAGGGGAAAGAAGTTCTTTATCCCCCCCCCCCCTCCTTTTTTCCCCCTTTGATCCGTGACCCTGATGCTCTTCCTCCACAGCAACAGTGGATTGTTTGGATCATGACTGTTGTGTCAGAGCAGCAGAGAGTGTTGGACTAGTGCGACGAGTGGTGCGGCCCTGGTGCTGCTGGGCAAAATAAGCCCTTAGATTAACGAAGCTACTGTATAGGCTGCGCGGCTCTATTGCGCGGACGGGAAAAGTCTCTGTTCTGGTAATAAAATCTTTCAAAGCCCGCAGCTTATCACTGCAAAATAAGCATCTTGCAACTGGATTACAACTCTCATGCTCGCAAGTGTTTTCTCACTGTCGTCCAGATGGGAGATTCGTTCTGCAACCTAAGTGGATGCCGTCGTTGGTGCATCTTTTCTTTTTTTTTTAACATTGTAAATGTGATAAACTATACAGTCAATTAATACCAAACAATCCAACACAAATATTTGGAAGGGAGTGCACTCGCCATCAGCCCTGTGTTTATTTCCTGATATTTGTCTCTGGGAAATTTGGAGACTAGTTTCAGAACTAATTCACGACAACCGGGCGCGACAAGGAGACAAACATGGTTGCCTTGTTTTTGTTTTCTTTTTTTCACTCTTGGACTTGTGTTTCACTTAGAGATTGTGAAACTTGTCTTGAATTTTACTCCAAATTATAGATAAAATATAAAAAGCTTTAGATGATTGGCGCCTGTCTTAAACCCTGGACTGATCCAAACTCAGTAATCCATCAGGAAATGAACCAGGAACCTTCTTTGTGTTGTGAGAAAACCATGCAGAGAACTGCATCAACATCATCTCAGTTGCAGATGCATCCATGTTGCATGTGGCACATCCATCATCAACTTTATTTTGCATGTGTGAGACCATAAAGGCTTTGAATGTGAGTTTTTGCCCCTCCCTGTTAACTCAGTACCAGTCAGAAGTCAAGTAAAAGGGTTTCATAATGAACTGGATTCCATCATTGGCTTACTTTTAGTTGCCATGAAAACGGGAAGCAACTGCTGCACACGGCCCTTAAAACCCCACAAAAAGCAGGAGTCAGGTGTCACAGGAGTTAGACACCATCCACTTCTCAGCAGTGGATGGTGTTTGCCCCTGAAGACGCCTGTTCTCCACCTCGCCGGGAGGAATCCTCAAGATTTGGAGAACAATCTGCTCTCTGCAGAGTGTCAGTCAGACTCCTGAGAGGTCAAACACAGACAGTGTCGGGACTCTGGATCGAAGGGCATCGACTCAGCAGCCTCAAATAACAGCTAAAGAGGCTTTAAAACCGAATTGAAAGAATTTCACAGTGGATTTTTTAACATTTATTGGTTGGCTCAGAGTGGATTTCTCCTTTTCCATACGTCCTCATTCGTCCTGCAGGAAGTTCTGAGTGCTTATTCATCCCACTCCTGAACGCATTCAGGAGGTCCTGCTGCCCGACACCCAACCTCGACGAACTGCCCCCCCACTACCCCCCCTCCCACTTGTCTCTTCGCCTCTCCATCTCGGCACCTGACTCATCCGGCCGTCCATCTCACCATCACGTCGCCCCTCTGCTGATGAATCCCCACCGACATCTGGTGCTGACGCGCTGGTCGGAGCGCCGCTGGGTGGCTGGGCGACTGGCTGGGCGACTGGCTGGGCGACTGGCTGGGCGACTGGCTGGGCGACTGGCTGGGCGACTGGCTGGGCGGCTAGGCTGCCGGTGGCTCAGGTGGGGTCTCCGTCTCTCCAACGTGGCACCGTTACAGGGCCGCCACCACCACCACCGCCACCACCGCCACCCCCTCGCTGCCAAGTCGCTCACTCGGGGAGCAGCGGAGCTGGAAGCGATTTGACCGTATTGCGGCGCACCTGCCTCGCCCCTCCGACGCCATATCCCTCGGCTTCGCCCGCCATCCTGATCCCCCCCCACCACCACCACCACCACCCTCCACTCACCCCCTCCCCTCCTCAGCGCAGCAAAAAAAAAAAAAACGCAAAATCCACCAAACTCAGCGGCTCGGCTGGCCGCGGCCAAAACAGCATCTGATGTGCCTTATTTGTTGACTGTGTGAGATTAGCTGCAGAGGGTCCACGTCGAGGGGCTTAGCACGCAGAGACGGCGGCCCCACCTTACCATCCTTCCACCCATCCATCCATCCATCCCTCCATCCATCCCTCCATCCATCCACTGAGCGCCTGGCCAGCCCTGCCAAATAACACGGAGCGGCGCCCCCCCCCAGCTAAAGCCCTGCGCTGCAGTGTGTCGGTGCTGCCGCTGCTCTGCTGCTCCCAGCCAGGCTGTGGTGCAACATGCTGCAGCAGCTCCCACACCGCAGGAAGTGGCTGCTCACATTTGCTGTGGGGTTTTTTTTTTGTTTGTTTTTTCCACATTGGTTCAGGGCCTCCGGCGTCAAACCCGAACTCAGAGTGGAAGTGGAAGTGGAGAAAGCGCCTTTGACTCAGAACCTTTGAGGTTCCGAGTCACATGTTCCACCAGCATCAATCAGGCGAGACCTCGTCGCATCCATTTAGAACAGTTGGCTGCAGTTGCAACTTCCTGCTTGTGCTGCGATGGCAGGAAATGAACTTTCAAAAGATCATTTGTGGGAAACCAGAGAACAGCTGGTGACCTTTGTGACCTCTCGTTCCAAATTCATACGTTTCTGAAAAGTGTGTGTGTGTGTGTGTGTGTGTGTGTGTGTGTGTGTGTGTGTGTGTGTGTGTGTGTGTGTGTGTGTCCTCTCTGATGGCATCTGAAACCTCTGATGTTTCAGGTGTGTCTCGAAAATAGAAAATAGAAGCCAGAAAATTAGAAATTTTTTGGACTAAAATGTTTGGAAAACACAGTGACTGACATCATTTTCTCCCCTTGAAAGTCACAAATTCACAAATTGACTGAGTCAGTTTTTCAGTTTTGTCTCATGTCAAGTCTCTTCAACAGTTTATGTTGTAAAACAAAAAGGGCAGTTATATGAGCGGCAGTTATATATATAGAATTTTTTTTTTGTCATGAACTTCCCTCTGGTCTCACAGCTGAGCTTGGTGTGTTTCTGCGTTTCTAAAACCTCAATTTAGAGCCAAGTGGAAATAGATCTTTCTTTGTTTTTTGTTTTTATTTTTTGCTGATTGCTACACGTGCATGTTTGGCTTCTCTTTCGCCTCGACATAGAAACACACAAACACACACACACACACACACACACAGACACTGCTGGGCCACAGTGGTGGAGGTGCAGCGAGCGGTGGCGGTGGGGTCTGCGGTGGGATTCGCTGTGCTAGAGCTCCCTCTTGGTGCCACTCGGCCTACTGTTGGTGCAACTGGCTGCTGCTGCTGCTTCACCCACAGGCTCAGATAGCTGCACACACACACACACACACAGAAGGTGCACAGGTTGCAGGTTGACCAGTTAATGATCTGATTGATTTCAGTCAAAAATTGGTAAATGATGAGTTTAAATCTTCAAGTTCAATTTTTTCCTTCAACAGTTCACAGCATCAGTTGTCTGAATTTTGTGTTTTTTTTTGTTTTTTTTAGCCATTTTATTTTTCTAGCATTATTTATTTAATATTGAAGTGTGACAATGATCCTTCACAACTCTGCCAATCTGACTGCGTTACATCACAGAAGTGTTTCCACGAAATTCAATTAAATTCTGTTAATTAACAAATGTTTAAGAAGTCATTTGGATGATGGTGATTTAAAGTGACGGGAAAAACGCACTAATCCATGAAGTTGCTCTAGACTTTGAAAGTTTTAACGCCCTTCTTAACACCCCTCTCTCTCTCTCTCTCTCTCTCTCAGGGCCGCTGCATGAATTTCAGCCGTGTGCCGCACCATCAGTAGCGCGGCTCTGCGCCGCAACAACAACCCCCGACGAGCTTCCTGCACTTCGTCCCCGTCCTCGCCACACAAACTTCCCCCAGACGCTGAAGCTTTAACGCTCACTCTGCCTCATCCATCCGTCCATCCATCCGTCCATCCATCCATCCGTCCATCCATCCATTTTCAACAGCCGCTTCCTGCTGAACTCAGAGTTGCGCACTCCTATATTCATTAAGTTATTTATTCTTACTGCCTTTTATTTTCCCCCTTTTTGTTCTCGGGAGAGAAATGAAAAAGAAGTCCAACAACAAGAGAAATTCAAAAGTGTGGAACGCCAAAGGAAGTGCAGTGTGCAGTGCAGTGAAAAGCCACTGGGACCATCGAGAGCCTCCTGAGGAGAAGCTGCTGCTGCTGCGTGGACGCAGACTGAGGACGTCTTTAGAAATGAAAAATGAACAAACAAAAAAAGATCCTGGAGGAAGGGGCGGGGTTTGTGGTGGTGGTGGTGGTGGTGTGTGTGTGTGTGTGTGTGTGTGCGTGGCAGTGGGAACACTCCCAGCGGGGCCTCGCTGCCCTCGTGGCGACGTCTCGTCACTGAGCCTCTCCGACTTCAGTCCTCCATCCCGATTGGCCGACAGCGGCGGCGGCGGCGGCGGCGGCCCTGCGACCGCCTCGTCCTGTCGCTTTATCACTGAGAAGTGCACACGCATGACAAACTGCGGACAGGACGCCCCCAGGTGTTGGAACGCCATCGACACTTTGCCTTTGGTCCGCCACTGACGCCCCCACGCCACCCCTCTTTTTTTTTTTTTTTCCTTCTCTCCCTCTCTCACTGTGTGTGTGTGTGTGTGTGTGTGTGTGTGTGTGTGTGTGTGTGTGTGTGTGTGTGTGTGTGTGTGAAGACACCTTCCTTTTCATTATGCGCTCAGGACCAGGAAATTAATAGAGCGTTATTCGACCGCAGGACAGGCCGCCTCCTCGCCGCCTCCTCGCCGCCGCCGCCGTCGTCTGCGGCTACGTTTGAGGGATTGATGCCTTCAAGACCTTGACACGCCACCGCCGCTCGCTGGGCTTTTTTTTTCTTTTTTTTTTTTCTTTTCCCCCTTTAACCCTGTTTCCAGTGCGTCTGCTCCGTGCTCAGCAGGGCGTGCACGGAGCCTCGGCGGCGCCGTCGGCGGGCCGCGTCACAACCTCAACAAAAGTTGAATTCACACAATAATGAAAGGCAGACGACAGCAGCCTGAGCCATAAAGTTGCTCGTCCTCTTTGTTTTTTATAGTTTGGTATTTTCAGAGTTATTGGCAGCAAAGACAATAAAGAGGACGCAGCGCCGCCCGCCGCCTCCGTGAACGCAAACTCAAAGCAGCGGATGCGACGGACGGATAAGTATTGTTCATTTTCCAGAAATTATGCCTGACCCCCCCCCCCCACACACACACACACACACACACACACACACACACACACACACCCTCAACCCCTCCCTCCTCCCTCCTCAACCCCATTTTTTTTCTCCTTCACCCCCGAAAAACAAGGGGATGTATATTTGGTACATAGGATGATTTCCCCAAGCCCGAAATGATGGGAGGGGGAGGAACTGGGCGTAGCAGGGTGGTGGGTGCTGGAGGGGGGCGGGCGGGTGGGTGGGTGGGTGACCGGGGGGCGGGGGGTGAGGGGTCGGCTGAAGAAAAAGGCTGGAATGATGCAGTCACTTCGGATGGCGCTCCTCAGACGGCGGCTGGATATTGGAGTGGAAACCTGCCAAAGCGCGGCGGCCTTGACGGGAAGCCGTATGGACAGTGACCAGTGGCCGGGTCAGTGGCGCGTCTCGGCGCCGGCCGCACAGCTTATCAAGTGACACCAAAAATAAGTTCAGCCACCATCAAGGCCACAAACAGGCCGCCGTCACACGTTTGGGGCAACGGCCCAAAAAAAAAACCACCCTTCTAATTATTATTCCTTTGTGTTGCCGTCAGTGTTGCCGCGGTTGTTGTTTTCGTCGCCCCCTGCGGAGCACGAAGGTAAATAACACCATGGTGGTGGTGGGGCTGGGGGGGGTGGGAGGGTGATATTTCTGTCCCAAGCTAAACGCTGCTCCTCTTGCCTCTTGCATAATTTGACATTTAGGACGCGTCCCCTCAGCGGACCAGCAGGAGGCTTCACTGCAGCCCAGATTATTTCTCTTTCCCACCAAAAGCACAGAGACGATATTAAGCAGGACTAATGAGATATTCACCGCAGTCACAACACGAGTCGCCCTGTCCAGACTAAACACACACACACACACACACACACACACGTCCCCTCTGCGTCCTCACTACTCACACACTGTCAATCATTTTGCCTATTTTTAAATTCTTTTTTTTTTTTTTTTTGGGGATATTTGTGTGTGTTATTGTAAATATGTGCACTTTCTTAAAAAAAAACAAAAAACTATTTTTATACTTTTCCACCTGTTACTTTCCGGAATGTAATGTATTTTATTGTATTTTTTCATTTTGTTTTTTTTTTCACAACATTTATGCAGATTTAAGGTGTTACACAGAAAATTCAAAAATTAAGAAAAACATTTTATTTTCATTCCATCATTTTTTTTATCCTGGTTTTGTTTCAGCGGCTGCTGAGCGTATCAGTGCGTCGCAGTTTTCATTGTTTTTCTTTTCTTTTCAAATAATTGTCCAGCTCCTGCCTTCTATCCTGCTGCACTCATCACAAACCAAAAACATCAACAAAAAAAAAAACAGACTTTTTATGAATGAATCATTTAAAATGATTGTACATTTTACACTCATTTTACTTTTAGTCAAGCACTTTTTTTGTTGTTGTTGTTGTTGTTGTTGTTTTCCAATGAGTTCTGTTGTATCAAATACACAGTCAACGAAAAGCCAACGGTGTGTTTGTTTCATGTCTCTTGTGTGTGTGTGTGTGTGTGTGTGTGTGTGTGTGTGTGTGTGTGTGTGTGTGTGAACAGGCGTGTGCGCTGCTAGGGGTGGACATGCTAAAGGCAATCTTTAATTGGGCCCTTGCAGATTTATACGGCCCGACAGGGAACGTGATTATACAGAGTGTGTGTGGACAGAGGAGTGGACAGTGTGCAGCCTCTCCCCCTGTGAAGTCAGTCACCGGAGGCACCTCACACACACACACACACACACACACACGAGAAAAAAAATCCCTTCAAGGTCTTCAACGCCCCAAAAATGAGGTCTTGCATTTAGTAAAAATATGCGCTCGTACACCTTCTGCTTTATCCGTGTTTGCACTCTGTGACAAGATGCCAGCTGAGGTGTGTGTGTGTGTGTGTGTGTGTGTGAGTTGAGAAAAGTACATTTTTGCCTCCTTCCTACCCCAAAATAGCCTCTTTAACAAATGATTCCATCATGTTCTGCACTTTAAATGTCCAGTGTTCAGCATTTAAAGGCCTTTATTGGCCTCTATCGATGGACAGAACAGAAAACATCTGTGTGTGTGTGTGTGTGTGTGTGTGTGTGTGTGTGTGTGTGTGTGTGTCTGTGTTCAGTCCGGAAAAATCACAAAAATTCCTGTTGTCTTTATTTGCTCACAATAAGCATCTTTTCATGCGCAAAGGCGCTGTTTGCCATGTTGCACGTCAGATAACAGGGATGAAGATTTGCTTCCTGATGCAATTTGCTTTCTCACCATCAGATGGTGCTAAATCTCACATGCTGGACCTTTAAAAAAAAAAAAAAAAAAAAAAAAGAGTAGTCGTACACGCTTTCCGCGAATTCAATCCACAGAATAAAGATATAAGCCACATGGCAAGGACACATGCGCATAAAATGTGCACATATTCAACCCCCAGCAAGTCTGCGTCGACTCACTCACAAATATGTTTCTGTGTTGATGAGACATTATTGCAGGCTGGAGCTCACAGCCTGCAACAGCTCGCTGCCATTCAAGCTTATACACGGTTGGCAATGTAAACCAGAAGAGAAATCTAAAGACGGCGCCGCGTGGGCAAATTTGAAAAAAAAAAAAGCAAAGGATTTTGGAGATGGAAAGGCGAATTAGCCGAAAGATGTCGCATGTTTGGTGCAGCTGATATATCATAGGATGCAAAACGGAGACGCATTGAAGGCACGAGGAGAAATTAACTTTAAAGCTGACTGGAGGCGACGCCAGCGAGCGGTTTTACAACTTCCTAAGAAAGAAAAGACAAACAGTCGCGCTCCCTTCAAACAGGCAGCGTCCTGTCATCTCTTCTTCTTCTTCTTCTTCTTCTTCTTCTTCTTCTTCTTCTTCTTCCTACTCCCATATCAACACTCGCTCCCTGCAGGAAGCGCAGGCCAAACCCTCGCTGAATCCGGCCTGAGCCTGGATGAAGCTCAGTCATTGTAAAAAAAACAAAACGAAATAAAAAAATTCAACCCCTGCTCCCCCTGATGAAGTTTCCCTGAGTGGAGCAGCAGCAGCAGCAGCTGCGTCTCCAAAGCCAAGTTCAAGAGCCGCGACTCCTCCTAAAGCCCCGCCCCCTCCTGCGTCCCTCAGAACAGCTTGTTAGAGTTGACTCTTGGTTTGTATTTCTGAAAGCTTTACGGCTAAATCCTTCCCCCCCCCCCGACCCCTTTCCCACCCCACCCTGCGTCTTCTGAGGAAGAGCGCAGGTGGTGCTGAGGGGGCGGGGATTAGCGGCAGCTCCGCGGCTCGGGATCGTCGCAGCTTTAAGTCGACGCTCTTTTCCCAGAGAATCTTCCCTTAAAGCCGAGCGAGTCACCAATGGCGACGGAGATCTGGGACACCTGTAAGGTGATCAGACTGCACGGCGGCTGTTAATAGGGGCGGACGTGAAAATACAGATGAAGTTTGGAAATGTTTGTAATATAAAATGAGAAAGTGATTTTTCCGAAGCAGACAGACTGGGGTCACTAATCTCAGCCAGGTGCTTCGCTCGCTGCTCGCTCTGTGATTATGTGTGTTTGAGCTGTTTGACTGTTTCTCAACTGCATTTGAGGTTTAAACGCACAATTTGTTAAAGTGACTGTGAGGAACTTGTTGGTTGTTCGAAAAGCGACTCAGCAATCAGAAGAACCAGTGCTTCATGATGACAAAACATCAGGATTAGCAGGAAGCTAAACTAGCTAAACATGTCTGTTTCCATGGAGATCTTTTTGTTTCATTTCTGTTGTGCTGCTCCACCAGAGTCTGAGGTGAATCACAAAAATGAATGTATACATACTGAAGTAACAACTTTCTTTTAAAATGATATTGAATAGTGTCCTAACACAGATGCTAATCTGTTAGCGCTCTGACATTCCTGCTGTCAACCTGCTGTTGTAGGACTGGAGATTGGTCTCGGTCTCGTCTCGGACTCTGAGGTATCTTTACTGGGTCTTGTCTTGGTCTCAGACTGGAGGGACTCTGGGTTTTTGATCCAGACGTTACAGACTCAGCCAACACTGCAATGATAACAGAAAACAATCCAGCTGCTGGCATTTTACCCTCAGTTTGTGTGTGAGTGACATCCTGCCCCCTTATTCTTAGTTCTTTTTTTTTTTTTTTTTAAATGGTTCAAAATAGTTGGCAAAGCAACAAAATGTTAAAGAAATTTTGAGAAGACACCTTGCTGAAAAGAGATGTTGCTTTTCCATTTAGAAGCAAACTTGAATTTAAAAAAGATACTGGTCTTTTTTTTTTTCTATTTTGTTGATATTTTTCTTTGATATATGAAGTCTTGGTCTGTTGTCAGTCTCCATACTCTCTAGTCTTGATAATGTCTTGGTCTGGGTTGGTGCCGTCTTGACTACAACACGATGCCAACCTGCTTTTGCACCTGAATGTGCCGAGCTCCCCGACTCACCTGCCAGCTATGAAATAATGATGGCACAATCTGTGTGTGGCGGTGGGGAGGGGGTTGGGGGTGCTTGGCGGGGGCATATGTTGAGTCAGACGGCCGGGTGAGATCACCTGTCCGGCCAGGGGGCAGCGAGGGGAGAAGCGGGGGGGGGCGGGTTGGCGTCTGGAGTCGGCTAATGATAAAAACCTCGGCCGCACCGACTGTCAGCTCGTGGCAGCGGCGGTCCAGCGCCTCGGCCTCTGAAGCTCCTCCCCACACCCGCTCAGGAGCTGCGTGTGGCCCCGCTGGAGGGGGTGGAGCCCCGCCGGAGGGGGCGGAGCCCCGGCAAACCGTGGCCCAGGTCACCTTGCCGCTGGCGGTGGCGGCGGCGGCGGCGGCGAGCTGGCTTTAATGAAGGCACAGAGGGAAAGTTTAGCTGGAGGTGTTTGTGTGTAATCATGTCACATGTCCAACAGAGGGAGTTGGGAGGAGGGGGCGGGGGGTGGAGTGGGGAGCGGGGGAGCGATCGCATCGGACTCCTCCAGCAGATGTTCTCAAACGCAGCTCATGTTGGTGGATCACATCCAGCCAGAGCTGAAACTGCTGCTGCTGCTGCTGCTGCTGCTGCTGCTGCTGCTGCTGCTGCTGTGCACTTTCTCTAAAAGCTACAGCAGTGAAGCTAATCTGGTTAGCCTCCGGTTGCTTCCTCCACTTCTTCTTCTTCTTCTACTTGTGGAAATCAGGAGGTTTTTTTTCCTCCTGATTCCGTCACAAGTGAACGGACGTCGCTTGGTTTTCGGGCGTCCAGCTTCCTGCCTGCTTGAAAACACTCGTTCAGCCCTCTCTCTCTCTCTCTCTCTCTCTCTCTCTCTCTCTCTCTCACCTCATGCTCTCCTACCAATTGGCCCCTCCCCCTCCCACCTGCCCCCTCCCCCGGGCCTCCGCTCCGCTCCGCTCTGCTCCACGGCTTTGGCACGGTTTCCGCGTGGCGATATTTTGCTGGTGTTTGCGGGCGGATGACGAGGCTCGGGCTGCTCGGCCGCTGCCAGATGAATCATAAACCTTTACCGTATGCCGTCGCAATTTGCTGATGGGCCCAAGCTGTTTTGGAGGATAAAAAAATCCAGGGATTACGGAGGCTTGATCCTCGGTGGACGGAGGGTGTGTGTGGACGGACGGACGGACAGAGGGGGAGGGCAAAGGTGGAGGGCGACGCCTTCCCGCCCTCCCATTGGTCCAGAAACTCAAAAGGTAGAGGGGCGGGACGAGCTAATCCAACGGCGAGAAAATCAGATAACAAAACAAACAATTTCCAGTCGAACACAAACAACAACAACATGTTTGCGGCTTCGTCCTCGGAGTCACAGGGCTGGAATTGAAGTGGCTGTGCAAAAACAAAAGGGGAGGCAAAGCATGCTGGGAATGACGCCTGTTTTCATCCCCCCTGCCTGAAATGGAGAGTATTACCCCCGGAGACGGTTGTCGCTGTTGTTCGGGCTGAAGCCTGAAATGTATGAAACAGCAGGAAGCGTGTTTATGGAGGAAAGGTGAGGAGTTGTGATGGCGTGTGGGGGAAAAAAAGACGGGAATTAAAGGCTTTGTGCGTGTTTGTGAAAGTGGGGATTCAGCGCATGACGTGTTAAACTGACCAGACGACCGACTTCACAGCCTTTGTTGCCACAGAAACACCGCATAGATAGATAGATAGTTAGTAGATAGATAGTTGTTTTTTTTTAATGTATATTGTTGAAATTGTAGATGTTTTGTGATTTTTACACATTAGCATTTCGAAAAAGGGAGAATAATTTTTTTTAATTAAATCTTTAATACATTTTGTAATCATTGACTTTTGGAAAAAACATTATTTTAATATTGTTAATATTGATCCCATTTTAGTTCCATGCATCAATTTCATTCCTTCCCCAACCTAAGTTCCCTGTACGTGGAGCCACTGCGGCGACAGAAACAACACGATATTTTCTGACGAGAGCTAAAGGTGATTACGTAGAAATGTGTTTTCATGCAGATTAAGAGCCGTCCTGTAAGTAAAGTTTCTGAGCGCTAAAACACGACACGCTCACCGTCGCCTCCCTGAAGTGTTTATCCGTTCTGGTGTGAAAGGTCAAAAACAAACCAATAAACAAGTTAAGAGGCTTAATTTTTTATTATTATTATTATTATTCCTGGGTTTTGATTAACGTCAAATATTTGGCTTATGGACTAAAACCAGATTATCTGTGAGCGGTTTAAAAGCGGACAGAGGCGCTGGAGAGGCGAGGCGAGGCCACGGCCGCTTCCTGGTTAACTTGCGGCGGCACTTTTCTAAAGGTCACCTCAACTTAAAGCTCCCACACTTTTTTTTCTTTCTTTTAACGCTCCTCCGGTGTCATTTCTTAAGTAATTGCGCGGCGCGGTGGGACTTGCCGGAGACTGGCGCTAAACCACCATAACTCAAACTAACAGCATGTAGAAGCGATTACCTCGTACTTTTTAATTGAGTGGGTTCAGAGCAGCTCCGACTGCACTCCTTTACGAGTGCGTAGGGGAGGAAGGTTGGGGGGTGGGGGCTTCCCTTTGTAACGGCTCAGCCCTGCTAATTCAATAATCATTTTCATTTGCTAGAATGCTGGCGATCAATCTGATGGACGACTTCATCAATCCCCATTATGGGGCGGCGCTGTGAAACGGCGGCGAGGAGTCCGAAGAGCGCGAGAGGAGGGCCATGAATCCTCCCTTTATGAATCACACTGCGACCCAAAGTTGATTAGTGAGATACTGCGGCAGTGGGAGGGGTGAGGTTGGGGGGTGGGCGTGTGGAGGAGAGGGGGGGGGGCTCCATTAAGATGAGGTGTTACTGCCAGCGTTGCACGGTTTGTGACAATAAATTTTCCCATTTGCATGAAAATGGGCCGGGAAATTTAAATGGCACAAATACAGTGTAGCTGATTGTAGTTTGGGAAGGAAGGAGGGGGGTCTTTATTCATGAGTGGGAGGGGCCTGGAGGGGCCTGAGGGGCCGCCATCTGAAGCCCTGTGTGATGTCGTGTCTTCACCGTGTTCCACCTGATCCCAGGATCCCCACAGAGCGACCAGAGTCGGAGACAACACGTGGATCTGCTGCCAGAACTGGACACCAGTCTGGCAATTTCTGATTCCTGATGCCAACATTAATCTTCCTCCTTACAGACGAGACGATCTTTCCTCAGGCCTGAAGTTAGATATTAAACTGCCTCCTCGTGTCCCGCCATCGGTCCAAAGATGAGACGACCTCCAGGTGATGACGGTGCTTCTCTCAACCGACTCCATCCAGACCTTCTGGGGACCATTGACATGATCTCCATCTTCATCGGTGCCTCCTCCTCCTCACCCCCACGAGGCTCCGCAGCAGCAGTGGTGTTCACCTCAGAAGGCCCCTGGCGGTGGGTTGACCTCGCCCACAACCCCTCAGCCAATCACATTAGCGTGCAGACAGTCAGTATAACTGTCACGTCAGTTAATTGTGGTGCAGAGAAAATTGGCTTTTAAGGCTGGAAAGGCGGTGGAACCTTCAGCCTGCAGCCACTGGAAGCTCAACAGTAAAACGGACGCCTGTTCATTTTTTTTTCTTTACAGTTGTAATTCACAATTTAGAAATCTTGTTTTTTATATCTTCAATAATGCAACCTTGAAGTTGGTGTGTTATAGTTCTACACAGAGGAAAACTTTTTGCTTTTTGATTTTTTGACCTGAAAATTAGTCAGTTGAATTGTCACAATTTAAACATTTCACAAACTTCAGCTTTGCTGGATCAGAGGAAGGAAAAAAATCAGAGGTCCTTATTGCATCAGAGGGTCGTGTGACCGCGTGACCCCCTCCTCACCCCTCTGGGATCAGAGGTGTCTCTCGGGGTGTTTGACAACAACATGAAGTGCACATATGTATTTTCATTTGCTCAGTACGCGGCTGATAATCCGGCCTGTTTCATCTGTCTGGAGACGCTGTAATCTGCAGTGGCGTGACCCAACTGGTGCGACCTAAACGCCTCCGCCGGAGGATCAGTGGCTATCAGCTCCCCGGTGTTGTGGTTAGGGACCAAATGAAAATCTGTCGGGGAACACGATGACATATTACGCAGCTTAGCTCGGCCGCCTCTTAACCGCGGGAAGTCACGCGAGGGCGGCTCTGCTCTGCTCAGCTTATCTCGTCCCTGCCGTCAGAGCAGCGGGAGACACCCAACATGAGATGATTTGTCAGATTAAAGATGTTTACATCGTGTCTTAACTAGCAAAGAAAAACTGTGGAAAGTGATGATCATGTCCAGGAACCGCTGTCATTTTTCCATTGTTGTGCATATTTTTGAGGGTTCATTTTCATGCGAGCAGGTGAACAAAACATGCATATTGCTGGACATAGAAGTTACCTATATTGTACAGTTATGTATGTCATCAATGTTTTTCATACTATGAGATGGTGCTTCCCTGAGATAAAGTCTGACCTGTGTTTGTCATGTTAATATGTCTTCTGCACAGCACAGTAGCGCCCCCTAGAAATAGAAAATTAATAAGAATTTGAGATTTCTTCAGATAGATAGATAGATAGATAGATAGATAGATAGATAGATAGATAGATAGAAGAAGAAAGTACTGCAGCAGGAAAAAAGTCATGGAGATGACTGGCGCCCCCTAGAGTTTATCTTGTTGTTGCACTTCGTCACTGTCCCGTCAATCGGACGAGTTTGTGATTAAAACTCTGAACCTCGAAGGCATCGACTGGGCCGAAGGTTCGTCTGCTGAGCTGAGAGCCTCAGGTGCTTCAGCCAATCATCGACGTTCCCAGTTGTGACCCTGATCTTCTGCAGGGCAACATGGTCACCCTGCGTGCAATTATTGCCTATCTGTAGATGACATTCTTTTCCCACACTGCTGATTGACGGAGACAAACGTTTAATCTGCTCCGTCCCCGAGGCTGTGAGCAGCACGGCGGTCGTCACAGCGGCACTGACAAGATTCTAATGCCTTTTTCTTTAGTGCATGTTTAGCCGACAGCGGCGCTCCATGATTATGTTTTATACATTTCATTTTTATTATTTATCATCATTATTTTTTGTATTCCTCAGGGACTGGAGAAGTCGTGTGTGTATCAGTCAGTAGCAACCACTGGTTGCCTTTAATGACAGCAAAGGTTTCATGCTCGCCAAAGTCACTGTGCGGTGATTTGTGTGCTTAATTGGAGGAAAACTGTACAATGATGTGCCCTTTATGATGTCACAAGGAGCAGTGACAGCTCCCGCACCTAGGCATTGACTCCGCCGCCTGAAACCACCTTTTGTACCCCTCTGAATATGGAAGATGGATCTGTAAAAAAAAAATCCCCAGTTTAATCAGAGGGCTGTAAACAGAGGGCTAAGGAGGTTGTTTTCTCGAGGAGATGGTGTGATGTGTGCGGAGGAGGAGGAGGAGGAGGAGGAGGAGGAGGAGGAGGAGGAGGAGGAGAAGACTCTGCTGCAGCTCTACAGGAGGCTGGAGAAGCATCAATAACCCACCACTCAAACACTGTTTTCCTTTGCCTGCACTTGTCATGTATTTTTCAGCGTGGCGTCCCGGCGGCCCAGACGGAGGTCGCCATGGGGTGGCGCTCCGCCGAGGCCGCCACATCACTACCAGCAGCAGCAGCAGCAGCAGCAGCAGCTGTCTGGAACCGCCAGAGGAAGATAACTTAGACCTCACATATGCCGAGAGATCGAGAGCTCCAGCGGTGATTTATTCATCCCGGTGAATAAAGTAAACAGGCTGTTTTGGAGCTGTGGGGGTGGGGTGGGGGTCGGGGGAGGGGTGCGGGACATCACGGCGAAGCGGGAATCATCGATCAGCCGTCGCTGCGACGGTGAAGCGGACGTCTCGCTCGCTCTTCCCCGGTCGTCTACTGCGCGACTGCTGCGAGTCTTTCAGGCCTCGCAAAGTTCCAGCAGAAAAGCCGCTTGAGTCAGCTGTGGTTTGACGTTCAGAATGACAGGAAGGTTCAAAAAGACACTTCAGACATTTGGGTGGAAGCTGCAAACCTTCGTTTTGGGTTTCTGCTCCCTAAACGTGGGATCACATTTGAGTTCCATCTTTCCATCTATTTTTCCAAAGCCGCTGCTTTCTGAGCTCAGGGTCACGGGGGTCAGCTGGAGCCTCTCCCAGCTGTCATAGGGTGAAGGCAGGGTGACACCCTGGACTCGTGGACACTTCATCACAGGACCACATAGAGACACACCTACAGACAATTTGGAGCTCCCAATTCACCTCACAAGCATGTTTTTGGGAATCAAACCCACAACTTTCTCGCTGTGATGGTGCATTGCTAGCCACTGCATGCCCATGTCACACCTCATTTGACTTCCTGAAGGTCAGACATTGAGGTGAAGACAGAAGGATGCCGGTGGATGATTCAACAGTCTGCAGTTGAGTGATGTCACAGTTTCCCCGCCTCCTCTGATTATCAGCACCAGCCCCACCTGCTGTTGAGCTGCCTGCAAGTGTTTCTGTGTCACTTTGAGTTTTCAGAGTGTCTCCTTCCTTCTTTTGCTTGTTTTTGTGAATGGATCTCCTCTTCATCTAGACTCCTCAGATCCTGGATTAGACCTTCTGCCTGCATCAACACACTGTAAGTTCAAGTTTTTTCTTTGTTAAGGTTGGTTCTAAATTGAACTACTGCACCTCAGGCAGCTCCTGGCCTCTGTTTGCACAAGTAGCAGCAGGGTTCTGGTCTGACCATCTTTTTTAAGACACAGTTACTATCTTGCTTTGTCATTTTTAGTATGATATATTCTCTAATCCACATTGTGAAGGTTGTGGAGGGATGGAAAGAACCTAGGTGACATTTTTCATCTCCATCCACTTTAATCTGTTGGACGCTTTGTGCAAAGCCCCTGTGCTTGGTCAGGTGGCCTGCTGGAAGCTGCCGCTTTCTCATATGGCTCCATGAAATCAGCGACGAATGAGTTAATTAGCGGCCTGCTCCTCCGCCGCCTCCGCCGTGATGGAGAATTAGAAGTGGCGAGGGGCCGGTGGGGTCGCGGCGACGCCGCTCGGCAGGAATCATTTCATCCGTCCACATCAGTTTGGAGGACGGGACTAATGAAGCGTTGCGTCCTTCCAGGTTCCTCCTCCTGCGTCGACCCGCTGACATTTGCTTAAGTTTGGGCTAATGTATTAATTCCAAAGATAATTATTCAATATACTTTTGTCACTGTTGATACATCTGGGCCCTGTGGCCACTCTGCCAGCTGGGAGAGAGGCTGCAGGTGGGACCAGGCTCCTGGGAGGACGGCCGTATGTGTGAGGTGGCCAGCAGATGCAGGACAAATTGGTGTTGGTGGACTGGAGCCACAGTCACACACAATATCATGAGCATACACACAGCCACAAAATTTAAAGGAAAGGTGTAAAATATGGTGGTGCTGTTCTTTAGGTTTAGAGACACAGAAGGAAGAGACAGGAGGTCTTCACAGCTTCTCTGAGGGATCGGACCAGGATGGATGGGATCAGGAATGAGGTCATGATGGGGGGCGGGGCTTGTTAGACGTTCTGGAGATGACTGAGACTGAGATGGTCGGAAGGTCTGAGGAGGAGGAGAAGAAGGGAGAGGAGTGGTAGGAGGAGGAGGAGAGAGGAAGAGGAGGAGAAGGAGAAGGAGTAGAAGTAGGAAGAGGAGCAGCAGCAGGAGGACGAGTTGGAGAAGGAGATGTATGGAGGTGGTGATGGAGGACAGGAAGTGAGTTGGATGTGGAGGATTAGAGGCTGAGATGGAGGCAGCTGAGTCTCTGTGGCGACCCCTGCTGGAAGGCTGAGAATTTCAGTTCTGGAAAATCTCAAGCTCATCATTTCGAAGCTCCAGTATGAGGCATTTTCAGTCTGAGCATCAGAGTAACCTGTCTGTCTGTCTGTCTGTCTGTCTGTCTGTCTGTCTGTCATTGAGGATCCTGAAAGAACAATTTGCTGTTAATTCATTTGTGATTGTTTTTGTTTTTTGTTTATCAAACTTTTCATTCTTTTAAATTGGTTGTCATCTGCCACAGCAAAAGCCTCCCTGATTCTTCTTCAGAACACGTCACTTAATAATCCCATTTAATCATCTCTTAATAATAATAATCATCATAATCTGTCTGTCTGGGGGAAAAAATAAGCGATTAAAAAACAATTAAAAAAAATAACCGATTGCCCACATTTATTTAAATTTCGGACACACAGGAAATTAATGAAATCTTAACTGAGCCATCAAACATCAGCAGTGAACTTATAAGTGTATTATAAGCAAGAAATGATATTTGAAAATGAATGAATATTTTTGTATTAATGATTAGGAATGCATGAATCACTTCTGACTAATCTCTCATGGAATAAATAAGCCACATTTCCGGGGCAGTAAAGTCAGTCAAGCTGCAGCTGCACATCAGGAACTTTTATGAACAGTTTGTGGGGATCATTGATGGTTCATACAGACGATGAGGTCATAGGTCAAATAGGTCATAGGTCAAATAATCCTGCAAATTGTTTGAGCTGCGGTGGAGTCTTTCACTTTACATCCTCAGTAGACTCAGAGGCTGTAACATAACAGGTGTGTGTGTGTGTGTGTGTGTATGCGTGTGTGTGTGTGTGTGTGTGTGTGTGTGTGTGTGTGTGTGTGTGTGTGTGTGTGTGTGTGTGTGTGTGTGTGGACCTGAGAGCTCCTCCGAGAGTTGGACGGAAGCGTTTGTTGGTGTAAAACTAATCTCGGTGAAATGTTCCTCACACACGCATGCGAGTTGTGATTTCACGCAGTGTAAAAATCAGCAGCAGGTGTTCGGGCGTCGGTCGCCCTTCTTCCTGCTTGGCTTTGGGTCACAGTTGAGCAGGAATGAATTAAAGAGGCCCAGAGGGGAGAAATCAAAATGCTTTTGTTCATATTTACTGATTCTCAACCAAATTTTCTATTTATTTTCTATTTGTTTCTTTTAATTTTCCAATGTGAAAATTTGGTATGCAATGGTGGAGTGGTGGAATAGTTACCTCTGGGCTGAAGCCGCCCAACAGTCGCACAACAACCTTTTTCATTATCACTCAAGATGAGTTTTGTGGTCATTTCAAAATAGTTTTTACAAGATTCATTGACATGAGAAGAACCTTGAACCGACGTAATCAGAACTAACGATATTTGAAGCCCCCCACCCCAAAATCTCCTACCCCCACCTCCCCTGGAGGCTCATGGGAGTGTGAACCTCCTCGGCTCCCCCAGGAGGTCTGCGGCGCCATAGCAGGTGGCGGTCAGGCGGCCAAAGAAGACAAAGAACTTGGCGTGTAAAAAAAAGAAAAAAGAAGATGGCCGCATCCTCCAAGAGTCGCCAGCCGTGTCGCTTCCTGTTTGCGTGGAAAAGGGGAGCGGCGAGAGAGAACAGCAGGAGGAGGTCGGAGGAGGAGGATGAAGGAGGCGTCACGGCGTCGCAGCTCGTCAACCGTCCCGCCGAGGAGACGACGTCGCAGCGGTGCAGCACGTCAGCGAGCTGCTTCCTCTGTCCCACGACATCTTGCACACGTCTTTCGTGTGTGTGTGTGTGTGTGTGTGTGTGTGTGTGTGTGTGTGTGTGTGTGTGTGTGTGATAGATCTCGGGAGACACAGGAGGCCGCCTGTGATATTTCAGCAGCTGTTTCCTTTATGCAGCTGCACCGCTGCCGACACGACGCTTCAAGTCGCGCTCGCCGCCGCCGCCGCCGTGCTGATTGGCTGTCGGAGAGGTGGGGAGGGGGTGGCGGGGGGTGATGGTTGGACATGGAGGGGGGGATCTAGCGGCCGAGTCGCAGCGGAGGGACGAGAGGCACCCTACATCTATCACTGCAGATGTTGTCAGGGGGAAACGCAGGTCCGCGGCACAGGTCACAGGGACGAGTGTGGCACGATGTGCGCTGACACCTGGGTTGTTGTTGTTGTTCTTCTTCTTCTTCTGGTGCAATTCTTCTTCTTTTTCCAGACTAAAAAAAAACAGGAAAATAATGTTTGTCTGAATTTTACAAAATGAAAACAACCGGCTGAAAAAAAACCCTGTGATATTTTCCTCATCCTCGTCGGCAGCCACGTTGGTGCAGCCGTGAAAAAAAAATCCCAGATTTCATCCTCGTCCGGTCGGTGGGGATCCAATCAGACAGACAGACACGTCAGCAGAGAGGAGAGGGCGAAAGGGGATGGGGGGGGAAAGGGGGTGAGGGGGTAGAGAAAGAGAGAGAGAGAGAGGGAGTGGGGGGGGGGGGTGAAAAAAAAGTCACACAGCGTGTCCTTTGAGCCGGTGTCACCCTGCTGGGCCCAGTTTGACATTCAGGCCATGCGACAAGGCTCGACCCAGGGTGGACGGCTCCCCCTGCAATATTAACTCTCATTTGGAGAGCAGCTGTGGCTATGGGCATGAAACATTGAAGGAAACAGCTGCCATGGATCCAGTGCCATCGCGCCAACACGCGCACGGTCTCTCTCCCTCTCTCTTCCTCTCCCGTGCAAAGCAGCCGCTCAGGCCGGCGCTTCCCTTCAGCCGCCTGCGTCGTGGGATGGGGGGGGGGGGAAGAGGGAAGGAAGAGGAGGAAAAAACACAAAGCGCACAAACACGAGCCTTCTTTCCATGTGTGGAGCGGCTGCCGATGTGGGAGACTCGGTCGGTGGCTGTGTGAGGCCTGAATGCCCCGAGACATGTGACCAACATCTGGATGGAGAGGGGTGGGGGTGGGGGGATGGGGGGATGGGGGGGATTCCAAAGCCTCTCTGTTGTCGCTTCTCCTCTGTGTGTGCAAAATGCAAACAAGGAATTGACACAGAGGACGACGCTGGAGGAGAGAATGAGGACAGAAGGCCGTCTTTTTTAAAATATTTTTTCATTGACGCTGCGCCGGGGGTCCGACAGTAACGTGGTTGTGGGGGAAGAGCTGCAGCGTTGTTTGTCACACTGACAGAGAGGCCGGTTCTATGAACGTCACGCCACTTTTCTGATGAGGATTTTTTTTTCCCTCAAGAGCACAAAAGAGATGAAGCACAAAAGAAGCCAACAGCTGCGAGAACCTGAGCGAGTGAAACCTGCCGTCTGTCTGCGTGCGGAAAAATCCGGTTTTAACTCGCCGTCGCTGATGAGCAGCGGCACAGTGAATTTGCTACCATGTGCTGTAGACATGACTGCAGACACCAAAAACATTCATTTGAATGGAAACTTCCAGCATAGGGAAGTTTCAATGGCAGATATGACACTAATGCTTTATAAAACCTTGCTTATCCTTTCCTTATCTGCCTTTTGCACATCTTTCTTTTGTTTGTTTGTTCTGTGTAGATTCACGTAGATTCATTCAATCTGAATAGAAATAAAGAATGACAATAGATAAAACATGAATAGGTGGCACATCAGTAACGAGTGAAAGAAAGTTACAAAGTGCCGGTGAGGGAGGGGTCGTCACTGACTCCTGCCGACAGGCTGAAAGCAAGCGCGGGGCGTTTGGGCCTTCTGAACCTGAACCTCCGCCGGGCCCCGGGCCTCCTGCTGCACATCGCGGCTGCTCTTACAAGCTCCCGCGTTCGGCGGCGCACGTCACCGACTCACTCAACAGCAAAATACCTCTAAATAGTTTATCAGCGGTCGGATTCGGTGATCACTGCGACGCCCTCCTGGTGCCGTCTGCGTGTTGAGCAACATCCCGGCGGCGGCGGCGGCGGCGGCGGCAAACGACGAGAGCGAATAAATAATAGCGGCCGCCGCCGTGGAGCTGCGGGGCTGGTCGGCCATGTAAACGAGGTCCCGGCGAACACGGGCAATTAGTCTGCTATTAATTATTCAGGGGTAGAAATAATTGATCAGCACGCTTGAAGTGGCCGCGGACGGTAATGGCGCGGGCACAATTAGCAACAGAGCTAATTGCACATTGAGCCAATTTGTAACACGGGCGTTTTCAGCTCGCATGCAGCCGAGTCACAGGTTAAATATCTGACAGGCCTTGGGCTTTAAAAGCAGAGGCTCTGTGGTTCGCAGCCAGGAAACATTGGATTTGCAAACTGAGGTGCAAAATGCTGTAAAAATGACTCCAGGTGGATGAAGTGAGTCTGTCAATGTGACGGACTTCTGACCTCTGGTCACCTCTAGTCGCTCACCTCCAGCCAGGTGTTGGCTCCGCCCTCTGAGCTCACCTTGATTAGCAGGAAGCTACAAGCCAGTGTTTTAGCAGGAGGCTGTAGACAGCGGGCTAAATGCGCTTGTTCTGCTGGAGTTGATTGGCTGAGTGAAACTGACTCCAACACCGGGTGCCTTTACAACAAACCCTGCAGCTCTGGTTCACTCCAAGCAGAACCACAGTGTGTTTCCTCGCCGTCGCTGTCTGACGCCGCCCCCCCACCCCACCCCCGCCCTCCTCCCTCTGCCACCCTTCCCCCCGATCTCCCTCTCATTTGGCTCATGATTCATTTCCAATGTGCCCTTTGCAATTAAACCCAGGGGTTCCTCACTTAAGACAGACAGGCCGAAGGAAGGCGGGTGTCAGCCAACACCATCCGTCATGCACGGACGCCGTGGCGGCAGCGGCGGTGGTGGTGGTGGTGGTGGTCGGGCCTCAGCGGAAGGGATGAAAAACAAAAGCAGTGGCCAACGACTGCTGGTTGACACAGAGAAAGAGAGAGAGAGAGAGACACACACAGACACACACACAGACACACACACACACACAAACAGTCAATTATCAATGACATGGCACCACATCATTTCTTCTGTATACTGTTCGCCTTTCACTCCCCTTCTGTTCACACAACGTTCTCCCTCCTCCACCCTCTCTCTCGCTCTCACTGCTATCTCTCATTGACATTTTAGCACATTAATTGACTCATTATTCCAATTCGCACTCAGGGAGGGGAGGGGCAAGGAGGGGGTGGAGAGGAGAGCTCCGTTGATTAACGAAGGCAGATGCCCAGTCTCGGCAGAGGAGCTCCCGATCGCTCTTGTTTGTTCCATACATTCACACCAATGACACCGTGGAAAGGCGAGAGAGAGCGCCACCACTGGCCTGAGACGAAAAAAAATTACAAATAAAACAAACTAAACAGTTGACTGAGAGAGCTATGCTTTCTGTAGGTTGTAGTTTTTTGATGAATCAGTATAAAAAAATGTAATGTTTCTAAACAGCAATTTCTATCATGTTCCTTTTGCTTTGTGTATATATATATATATATATATATATATGCGTGTGTGTGTTGATCCATTCCACATTGCCTCCAATTTGGAGTGGATCGAGCATTTACATCTAATT